>JARZZO010000005.1:66674523-66852023 GCA_030544215.1 Zantedeschia hybrid cultivar | reverse complement strand
GGTTCTCTCCGCGCCAGATGGGTGGAAACATGGTCCCTATAGCCATTAGGGTAGGGTCAAACCCCTTTTAAGTGATCCTTTGAATCGGTCGGTTGTCCCGGTTCACCAACAAAAAGCTTCCAAAAGCCTGCCCGTGCCGCCCACCTAAACTTTGAAATGGGGCATGTTTCGCCCGCCCGTCTCGGGGTTTCCGTTTTTCGGAACGCTTCCGAGACCAAAACGAGATGGCATTCCATGATTAGCACTAGGACATTATTCTCTCGGTAATGGGAAGAGGTGCCTCTTATAGATGGACAAGTAGTGTGTATGTGCTCCTCTATGCATCATGTTTCCCTGATTGTTTGCTATTTCTTCAGAGCCCATGATAGCTGTGCCAAAGGTATCTGATGGTGCATCAGTTGAGGGTGGATGGATGATAACACTTTGGAAGGCAATTGTAGGATGATGAGATAAGATGATTTTGCAGAGTTGCTTCTTCTCATGGAAATCAGAATTGGCCGTTCCCGATCCGGATCGGGATCGGTAGGTCCTGATCCGGTCAGAATCGGCCGATCCTCAGCGATTTAGGCCGATTTCAGCAAGAATCGGTCGATCTGATTCCTATTTGGATCAGGATTGGCGGGTCCGATCCGGCCTCCAGATCCGTGCCAGAATTCCTTGCTTCTCATGGAATCTCATGCAGGATTTCACAGTGGACTCTACTAAACAAGTTACATGGTTATGGATACGGGAGATAGTGGGGTCCTCTTTTGTTAGACAGGCTTATCACTTCATTGCAGACAGAGGGATTGGTGCATGCTCGTGAAGCATGTTTGCTCACCTAAGTGCCCGCTGAAGGTCAAGGTCTTTATGTGGAAGATCTTTCTTGGCAGGCTGCCTACTTATGTTAGGCTGGCTTACTTTGTGGCTGCTATGCCTACTGTTTGCTATATTTGTGGAGATAGAGATGAGCCAGTTGAGGTTCGGCAGTTCCCTTTTGACAAGATCTGGTGTGGGCTATAGACAGTTGACTTAGTGGAGACACTTATGCAATTGTGGATGATCCAAAGGAGGACGGTAAGATCTGGTCGCTGATCCTGCATGCCACTCTATGGGCTATTTGGGGCGAAGAAAATGGGAGAATTTTTAGAAAAGAAGCTTTGGTCCCAAAGAGAATTGCTACATTTGTTTGTGATGGGTGAGAAAGTGGGTGAGAGCCCTCTATAATATAGACCATGTAACTCTTCCTTTTTTGCACTTTTAGCGGACAGTGAGTGGCACGCCATCTTTGTGTGTTTTTGTATAGAGGGAGTTTTTGAGGGCTTTTGGCTCTTATGTTGTACCCATCTAATATATACTTGTGGTACCATCCACTCTATAAAAAAAATCATTAACCCCATACTTAATCCTACCGCTAATGAAGAATCAAACTTAATTAAAATATATGAGTACAATTAACTTAGTTTTTACTCTAATTTGCATAAAGTCACAAAAGATTGATAATGAATCGTTGACGCAAAAGAGTTAGTGGGCAGGGAGGCCTGAACTAATACAGGCAATGATGTCTTAAGAATACTCAGTATCAACTTAATGGCTTTCACTAATAAATAGCCCATGTGGAAACACATGCGGTAATTTAAAATGATTGTCTTGAGTATCAAACTATTAATTGAATTCATTTCTCACGAGAGTTTTTCCAGGCCTTAACCAAAAAAGGACTTCAGTTTATGCCATGGAAATATGGAACCTCTCTTTTGATAAAAAAAATATAGTTGGCTTAAACAAAATTAATAGTTTTCCACAAATATATAGAAGGGCAGCCTTGTTCCACATCGCTCGCTCCGGCCATGTGGGTTTGGGGGGAGGGGGGGGGGGGGTTGAGGTCTGGGGGTGACTTGGTTTCTTTTTTGCAAAGAGGCTGTTTCTAGATTTCAGCAAATGTATCTCTCTCCTAATTTCTCTTCCCTTAATGACTCGAAAACTGAAAGTATATAATGCTGCTTCTGAGTCAACACTGATTCATTTGTTCCAAGTTCCAATGATTGTTCTTATTTACACCTGGCTTGTGCTGTCTTGGTTTAAGTTGATATGAATTTGTCACTGATATATCTTTCTATTTTCATTGTCTTTAAATTAGTTTTTCACTTTATAAACAATCGATTTATGCTATCAAAAAGTATTGACGAGTTTTCACCAAAATTTTGTAATGGGTGTTTTATTAGTTTTGAGTCGGTATCTAAAAGGTTGCAAGAAAATTCTGTCAACGATTTGTCTTATAGATAGGTTGCTATATTCTAGCTGCATGTTGGGATAGCTAAGTTGATCCAGGTCTGAAATATTGGCCTGGCTTAAAGGTTTTGCTCATGACAGACCAGCCAAGCTAATTAAGCGTCAATACTCATTACCTTTTTTATACACCCATCTAATCATGATTCCACATGAGATGTTGGTAAGTAGAGAGGCAAAAGGAGGTTTTCCTCCACAGGATACAAGAGGGAAGAATGATCAGGTAAATGATAAGTGAATGCATGTTGTTGAGTTTGAGTTCGCACATGACCGAAAGTTTAGATGGAGCATTGATTACTGTTAAGGGACAAGTGAATGCATTTTGTGAAGTCCATGACAGAAAGTATGTCATGAAAATGCAGGAATCGAACTTCATATCTCAAGGGAGATGTGTAACTGTGCTTAAGTTCAGTATGTCTGTCCAATCAGAAGTGGGCACCATTACGGGGGCTGTTCACGACTTCAAGTTCCTATTATTTACCAAAGTATGGTATTGAAAATGCCACCATTTGTTGTTCATCATTATATGATGTCAGTTTTCATTAACCATAGCATGGGCAGATTTGGTGTATAATAGATATCGTGGATCCGTAGAATTTGTCTACCGTTCTATTTTTATATTAGCATTTTTGGTTGTTCAAGCTCATTTGACCACGCTCTTTGCTTTTCCTATTTCTTGCTAGCTTTTGTTTTAATGCATCCTCTCGTTGCAAGTGCTGTCTTTGGAGTGACAAAGACGTCTCAGCTGAAGGAAGTTCTGGAAGCATGTAAAGTCCATGTCACGCCAGAAATTACCGCAGAGATCAACAAGGTTCACGAGAAGTATCCAAATCCTTGCCCATGATCAAATTCTATGGTGTTTTCATCCATGTTTATAATTCCTTTTCATTTGTATTTTGTAGGTTGTTATTTATTCTTTTCTTTTGTTTTTGGCAAGCTTACGCTTTCTTTTCATTTCTAGCCCCTTTTTTCTGTTCCTATGTTGTCTTACAATTGTCTTTGATGCTACCGTTTGGCCTTGTCATAGATGTTTTTATCATCAAGAGAGACCTGTGCCTTTCAATATTGCCTTTCGTAATTTAGTGAATACACCTGGTTTGCATCGGTTGCGCATTGCCTCCGTGGGAATGTTTAGACATTCTTAGGAGGGAAGATTTTACTTACAGATTTGTCTATCCTTTTATATTATTATAAATAATCTCAACATCACCATAGTTGCAACAATGCTCCTGTCATTACCATCTGTTAGCATTTCATTAAATATCTCTTATCTAACTCTGACTAATCTTTACCCCTAAAATATCCTATTTCTCTATCTTTCTTTTTCTTTGGCACAATATGTCGCACCTTTTTATAGGATCCAAGCATTTTTAATGGTTGAAGGAAGAATATTTGTTGCATCTTTGATGGGTATTAGCTATCAATATTTCAAAGATGCCTAAGCGGAGTGAGTGTGCTGACCCCCCTTATTGCCTTACTGCCTAGGCGGCGAGGTGACCACTGCAAATTCAAGGCAATTGTTTTTTTGGACTATTTTTATTTGAATTTCTTAAGTATGCTTTCTACTAATTGCTAATGCTATTAACTATATACATCTCATGTTTACTTATATAAGGATCATAGTACCTAATTCAATTATAAAGTTTAATTTGTTGTAAGTTGATAACTATGCTTTGAAGAATAATATATTATTAAACATGAGACTTATTATATCAGCATCTATGAGCATGAGAGGATCCTCTAAGAGTCCCACGATTGTCACTAGTTGTAGTTCTTGTGGGTGAATAAGTCTCCATGTGGCTGTAGGTAGGGCTCAGTTGTTGCAGTATGCATTATGGCAAACGAAAAGATACAGAGCCACGTCCTCTATAGAAATGAACCAAATCTTTCATCGTGGACCTCATAGGCATGCTACATGAATGAAATGTGTCTATGCAGAGGACAATTTACAAAGTCACGTGAGTTACTAGTTAGGGTATAAAATGTCTTTCAACAAGAGGAGAAGATATTCAACTAAAATCTCACAAAAGAAGATAAGTCGGTTTCCACCTAGGCATGGGCCGACGACTAGGCAGCCTGCCTGATCGTCTAGGCAGTCGAGTTTTTAAGTCACTGTTAACTATAGGAGAACTTTTACAAGTATTGAAGTGAGGTTATTTATAATAATATGAAATTTAAGATAAACAAAATATATAGGTACAATTTTAAGAGGGTTCTTTTTGTAAGAATCCTTTTAGGGATTGGAAGTTTAGTAAAATAAATCTTGGATTCTAAAATCACTTGCTTGAAGCAGAGAAAATAAATCTCTGATTTTTGCTTATGACCATTTTTGCTGATCAACAGCAAAATAGGGAATCTTCTGTAAGGCGGCTGAGTGGGGTTTGATATTTCAATATTTTACATCAATCGAAACAAAATGAATTGAGATTGATAATATCTTATATCAATTCAAACGAATAGAATCTGGGAATTTTAGTGCTTTACACCAATTCAAATTATCCCTTAAATATATTTGCATTTTGGTGGAGGTTGGCTTAAATGCAATTGCATTGGCCTCATTGCATAAAATTAATTTGTTGGCAGAGTTATGAAATTCCCATTCGTCATCTAGATTTAGATATTCTGTCATTATAGCTGAGGAAAGGACTAGTGACCAACTGGTTCGTTTCTGTTTTATTCCGCGAAAGGAACCACCATACGCATTAATGGTTCCCTAACCCTGACAAGCCACGGGCTCAGAGGTAGATGACCAAGCTTTTTGATTGACTGGTTGCCTTACAGTGTTGAATAATACTTGTTACAAAAAAAATAAACATAATTAAAAAAATAAAAAAAAATGGGTGTACACCAGAGGTGTGCACTAACACCTGCTTTGCACCAAGTATGTCTCTTGTCATAATGGAGGCATTGCAGCACCGCTCAGGGGCCGGATGCAGCCAAATATTTTTTTTAAAATTTATATAAAATATATCTAAATATCATATATATAATAAATCACAAAAATAAAGTGTATTTTATAGTGCTCCACATCCTTTTGTACAAATAGAAGTATCCATTAACAGTTTTATTGTGAAATTTTCTCTTGCATAAGTAAGATTACTCATTATCAATTTTATAGTGATTTCGTTTTTTACATTTTTCTTCATACATAAAAACATTTGATTCATATTTTATGTTATATTATTGTGAAATTTATTGTATATGGCATCATTCGTATGGACCTTTTCTTTTATCCCCAATCATTTGACTAATTGGATATTTTGTCCTCTTCATTTCAAAAAAGAAAACTATATTTTGCTAGTTGTAGCAAAGTAATTGTGAAACAGCCATAGTATACAACATTGCTTAACAATGAACCATAAAAAAACAAGAAGTCTAAATCAAATAAAACATCTTGATGTACCCAAATCTTGACAATAATAATGTGATTTTCTTTTCAAATGATGTAGATTAAAATATGAATATCTTCCTAGTTATACAATAGCAAGCGAACTTTTAACAAATAAAACTTTAATACAAAAAGAAGAAAAAAGCTTAACTGATCTTGGTAGATGATATAAGGTTTTTTGAATTTCTAAATGATGGATGAAGAGATCAAATTTTGTTTGTGAGAGAGACATATGATAGGGGGGAGTGGGAAGGAGTTTGATGAGGGTCTTCCCTTAGACCGAGAGTGTTCAGATCCTCTGAGGGTTGTTCATCCCCAGTTCAAGGGCATTAACTGCCCCAGGGAATGTAGAGGGACGTCCGTTTTAGTCTCATACCATATGCAATATTAACTCTCCAATTAATGTCCTCTATAAATAAGGGGGTCTAGCCCCATCAAAAGGTATGCCAAAAAGGCCACATTAAATACTCTCTCTCTCTCTCTCTCTCTCTCTCTCTCAATTTCCAACTTGAGCGTTAGAGGGGTCTGCCTGGGTACACCACCTGGGCCCCCTTCTAACTTTGTATCTATTCGATGTAGTAGCCCGTGGTCTCAACCGGTCCTCCTCGTCTGACTTCTTCGACAACACACTACTCGGTCCTCTCTGATCGAATCCTACTTCGATCGGCCTCCCGACCGTCTGGCTCAGCCTTTGTGCACCTTGGCAGTATCACTTGGCGTCGTCTGTGGGAAACGACGTGGTCATGGTACACTAGGGTCCGATTATCAGGAATCGTGTCTGGCAGTTAGATTCAGCCTGCAATGTTCTGACCTGCTCCACCGTTTAGCTCGAGAATGGCTTGGGCATCATTACCTCCTCCCTTTAGCCACTCGGGGCTGCTCCGCCACTCCCCGACTGCTTTGGAGGTCCTCGCTGTGTAAGTTGGTCGGGTGGAGGAGTTGGCTTAGTAGGTGGCCCAACTCTCAGGCGGCGCTGCGCGAAATGGTCGCGGCCATCATGCAACACATGGGACTACTCGGCCCTTCGGTCAGTCTGCCTCAGCAGTCGTAGCAACAGTACCAACTCGCATACTAATACCACCTGGCTGGGGGCCACTCGGTGGGCCCTACGGTCCGCCGTCAGGGGATTCCCCTCGAGGGAAGCTCGGCGTTCGGTGGCCACCCGACCTTAAGGGTGCATGACGCGGCACAACCCCAAGTCGGGCATGTAGGGCCATCTCAACAGCCATGGATGGGCGCCACGGAAGTGGACCAGGCGTCGTCCGGCACTCGGCCGACCGACAAGTGAGGGGACTCAGCCGCCTTCGCCACATCTGCTCCTAATATGGAATGTCGTATAGCGACCTCTAGAAGGGGATGCAGCGGCTAGTTAATCGACCTAGCAGTGTCTCGCTCGTGAGCTCGATCCTAGATAAAACCCCTTTCTCCCCCGGCATTACGTCTATATAGGTCCTCGACAATTTCAAGCTGCCGAAGGGACCATTGTATGATGGGACAACTGATCTAGCCGCGCACTTCGAGAGATTTAATTCATACGTCTCGGCTAGGGGAGTATATGAATAGGTATGTTGCCGACTCTTCCCCCTTACCTTAGAAAAGGCATCGACCACTTGGTTTCAGTCGTTAGCATCGGGGTCCATTAGTTCATTAGAACAACTCAGCCAACTCTTCATCGACTAATTTTACGATGCAACTCATCAACTCAAGACCTTGGCCAGCTTGCTCACCATTAAGTGGGCCAGAAGAAACCTTGAAGGACTATTTCACTCGGTTCAAAGCCGAGGCAGCTCAGATTACGAACCTGGATCATTCTCTCGCCGTCTCGACGGTGATCAATGTCTCGACAGACTTGGAGCTGCTTAGTTCAATCGGGAAGAAGCACCCGCCGACCTTCCAGGACCTCGTCGCATGCGTTCAAAGTATATCAACCGAGAGGTCCTCTTGCTTAAGAAGGCTCCCCCCAAGCCGGCTGAAGCCCCTCCGTAGCCCGAGAAGCAGAGGCATGATGACTATGGACAATCGAGCAAAAGGCCCCAACATGATGAGGACCCCATGCGGGAACAGAGGCACGTGCAGCTGTCACCTTAGCCACCCTCTTTCCTCCCTCTTCTGGCGTCACCCTCTCAGATATTGATGGAGGTCAAGGGAAGGAACCTACTCCGCTAGCCTCCCAAGATGAAGAGTGATCCATCACGGAGGGATCAGAATAAGTACTTTGAGTTCCACAAGGAGCGCGGCCATGCGACGGATGACTGCCAACATCTCCGTCAGGAGATCGAATGCCTGATCTGTGAAGGCCACCTCTCGCAATATGCGCCAAGGCATCGGCAGGCCGTGCCACCCCCACCCAACAATAGCCAAAGCCCATGCAATTGGCGCCCACTCAGGTCGGAGGTCCTTCCACCAGTGGCTGACTGTTGGGTCAATTATGATGATATCTGGGGGGCCCGAAGAAGGTAGGAGCTACCGAGTGGCATCCGTTCAACCGGGGAAAGCCGTAGCAAAGCAACCTCGATGGGAGGAGGCTATCACCTTCTCCGACGAAGATCTGCAGGGAGTCCAAACACCTCATGATGACGCTCTGGTGATAGGGGCTGTCATATGGAATTATGATGTACATTGCATCTTAATAGATGAGGGAAGTGTTCCCAATGTTTTGTTTTATGATTGCTTCATGAAACTTAGTTTGATTGACTCGAACATAAGGCCCCACGGGGGCCCTTTGTTCGGATTTAGTGGGACGCTGACCAAGGTAGAGGGGATCGTCCAACTACTTGTCACCTTAGGGTCAGCCCCCAGGTAGCTGACTATGTAGACAGACTTCGCCATGGTAAAGGTTGAGTCGGCTTATAATGCTATTCTTGACTGCTGCCTAGTTGGCCGATTGGTGCCATCCCCTCAGTCTATTACCAAAATATGAAATTTCTTCTCGAGTATGGGGTCGGGGAGGTTCAGGAAGACTAGGAGTCGGCACGCTCTTGCTACATGATATCCACTAAGGGCAAAGCGGTCACAGAGTCCCTAGTGATAGAGTCACCCACCAATGCTTCCCCTGGGAAAGATTTGGTGGAAATTTTGATGCCTGGGGGTAAGGGACAAGCTTAGATGATTGGGTTCCGCCTCCTGGCACTTGAGGCTGAGGACTTGATGGGATTTTTGCAAGCCAACGCATGGGCATCCACCGATATGCCGGAATCAACCCTAGCATGGTGGTCCACCGCCTCCATGTTGATCCCACTTTGGCCTCCGGTGATGCAGAAGAGACGGTCCATTAACCACGAGCACCATATAGCAATTTAAACCGAGGTTCAAAAGGGACTTGATGCCGATAATCTCTGGGAGGTTCATCACCCTGAGTGGCTGGCCCACGTAGTACTCGTGCCCAAGAAGGATGGCCGGTGGAGGATGTGCGTAGACTTCACCGATTTGAACAAGGCATGTCCAATGGACAACTTCCCACTACCACGGATCGACCACTTTGTAGACGTCACGTTCGGCTATGAGCTCCTCAGCTTTCTTGATGCTTACTCTGGCTACTATCAGATCAGGATGCACCCAGGTGACGAAGATAAGATGAGCTTCACCACCGATCTCGGCCTCTACTGTTACACTCGGATGCCCTTCAGGCTGAAGAACCCCGGTGCTACATATCAGCGACTCGTTAACAAAGTCTTTGAGCCCCAACTTAAGCAGAGTATGGAAGTCTACATTGACGATATGTTCGTAAAAAGTACTTGGGCTTCTAACCACTTGGCCGATTTGGCCGAGACCTTTGTGACCCTGTGCAGGTACAGGATGAAGCTGAATCCCACCAAGTGCACCTTCGGAGTAGTCTCGGGCAAGTGCTTGGGCTATTTAGTGACCAGGTGGGGAGTGGAGGCAAACCCGAAGAAGGTCGAGGCTGTCCGAGCGATGAGGCTACCGACTACCCTCCGAGAGGTCCAGAGGCTGGGTGGCCAGGCCACAACACTTAGCCGCTTCATGTCCAGAGCGATCGACCCTGTTTCCCTTTCTTCAAGCTATTGAAGAAGGCAGAGACCTTCCAGTGGATGGACGAGTGCCAGCGCGCCTTTGACGAGTTGAAGGAGTACTTGGTACGAGCGTCAGTACTATCGAAGCCTTCCAGGGGCGAGACTCTTTTCTTGTACCTTGTGGCCTTCGACACTGCCGTCAGTTTGGTACTCATCTGGGAAGATGGAGTGCAGAAGCCGGTGTACTACACTAGCCAAGCGCTACAGGGAGCGGAGCTCCGTTACCCTGCACTAGAGAAGTTGGTGTTAGCATTGATCTATGCTGCCCGACGACTTCGCCCCTACTTCCTTACGCACCTGATTAAGGTACTAATTGATCACCCCTTAAGGCAAGTCTTGGCTTGGCCTAAGGTGTCCGGCTGACTCTCCAAGTGGGCGATTAAGCTAGGCGAGTTCGACATCACCTTCTGACCTCGAGCCGCCATCAAAGGCTAGGCACTTGCATATTTCATAGTCGAGCTCATCGCCTCCCACCCTCCGCTGTTGATTCGGGGGCCAAGGGTGCCAAAGTCAGAACCAAGAATGTCGGATCTAGCTCAACTCTTTGGAACCCCATTGGGAGCTCCATGTGGATGGCTCTTCATAGTCGACCGTAGTGCTAAAAAAGAGTGTGTGTTCATCATGCTATCATGTGTTTACTATGATTAACAATATGAAATAAATTGTGATCGCTAGAAACTGAGGGTTTCAAAGGAAAAAGGATCGCTTACTAACCTTGCAAATCGGGAGAGTATGGGGTTCTTTTGTTCCTCTCTTTCGGCCGGCCAAAAGAAAAGAGCCTTTTCTTTCTTTACTCTTGTTCTTTGGAGGTGTTTCTTCTTCTGTCCAAACTCCAAGCTTTCTTCTAAATCTCCTTCAAACCTTGCAAGAAAGATTGAAAACAAAAGAAAACAAGTAAATTAGAACTAAAGATAGGTAGTATCTATTCTATCCAACAAGATTATCATGCAACTAAACAAAAGAACTCACTTGTTTTGTGTTCTTTTAAACTCCTAAAGGATGTATAAGCATGGAAAATATGAAGTGAATGTGTGTAATGAAGTGATGTAATGAAGAACTATGTGAAAACAGAAATTTAAACTATATGAATCTTATCAAAATTTAATGGAAAAGATCAAGAAGAGAGGAAAAGGATGGCTCCTCTATAGCCTTGGTCTTCAATAGGCTTCAAAGGATGAAGAAGATGAAGAAAATCAAGCTTCTCTCGTTGTCCACGTTTTTCTTCTTGAAGACCTTCAAAAATCTTATAGGAAGCTCCAAATTCTCCAATAGTCAACTTTTTTCAAAGGTCAATGTCCATATGTATTTATAAGAAGTGATTTTAGAGTATTTTGGGCTTCAAAAAGGTTCTCCCGCAGCTCGGACTTGCCCTGGATGATCATGAAGGGAATTGGAAACCCTTCCAACCTTTGAAACCGGATTATCTCGGCCAAATCATATTTATCAGAAAACTCTTAAAACGCATCGCTCAAGGGGGATGCCTTTTAGTTAATTAATGCGGCCAGAATAGAAATAAATATGGAAAAGGAAACTGAAAACAATTAGGAAACCTAAATCGCGTCTCCTAGGGGCGACGTTCTTTAGATAATTTAAGAAATTAACTAGAATTAGAAATCGTAAACTTAGGCGGATTAGGACTTAAATAGCGTCGTCCATAGGCGACGTTATTCAGTTAATTCCTCATAAATTTACTAATTTTAATTCCAAATTGATTTCTGCTAAGAATCTAAATGGCGTCGTGCACGAGCGACGTGATTCAATAAATCTCAAGAGAAAATCAATAAAAATTAATTAATAATTAAACATCAGACCATTCTAGGATATTATCATTGTGATATGAAATTTACTCAATATGATGTCAAAATTAGCGTGTCTACATCGACGGGGAGCAGAGTGGGGTGGATCCTGGTCTCCCCCAAGGGTCACCAGACCAAGTACTCACTCCATTTCAGCTTTCCGCCCCCAACAATGTAGTCGAATACGAGGTGCTCCTTTCAGGGATGCAGGCTGCATGCCGTCTGGGCACTCGGTCATTGCATGTCTTCAGCGACTCCAAGCTTGTTGTCAACCAGGTCCTCGGTGAATATGAGGCCCGTGATGCAGCACTGGCGGCTTATCTGAAGCTGGTCAAGACATTTGTGGCGGGGCTAGATTCTTTCTGGATCACGTGTGTGCCCCGAGCAGAGAATGTGCAGGCGGATGCCTTGTTCCGCCTCGCTTCCACCTCGGGGGATGGCCGCACCAAACGGTGATGGTTAAGGACTTATCTCGGCCCAAAATCGAAGAACCTGAACTAGTCGTGCGGGTCTTGGAGCTCGGCCCCTCGTCTTGGTTGGTATCGTTTTACTCGTACTTATTGCCAAGGTTCAAAAACTCGGCTCGGATCGGCACGGATCGCCCGAGTCGGAACGGTTTTGGGCCGTTCGTGCCGATCCCGAGTTTCCTGGCCGAGTCCAGGACTCGGATCGGCTGATCCGAGTCGAATCGCCCGATCCGAGGTAGGATCGGGCCAGGTCGGCTCGGATCGGCCCGACCCGGCCCTCAACGGCTAGTTTGACTAGCCGTTGGGGGTCAAACTAACCGTTGCTGGCCGTTCCCAAATGGCCAGCAATGGCTAGTTTGGGCCTTGGGGGTCTATTTAACACCCCCCCCCCCCTAAGGCCCTCCTAAGGCTCCACAAATGCCCTTTGAGCCTCCTAACATTCTTGCTCTCTCTCCCACTCTCTCGATCATAGAATTCTCTCTCGGTCTCTCCCACGAGGTCACTACTGCAAGCTCCGCGATCTGTCCTCTTCTTGTGATGTGAAGAAATGGTATCTCAAGGTGCTGCTGAGCGGTCCTCTGGGAATCCTCCTAGCGTTGATCCTGCTTGGGGTCATTGTACACCGATGGACATAGGCCAGAGAAAGATACAATGCAAATATTGCAACCGGGTCGTCTCTGGCGGGGTCTACTGATTCAAACAACATCTTGCTGGAATAAAAGGTGAAGTAGCAGCTTGTGCTCGAGTTCCTTCAGAGGTTAGGATCCAATTTCGAACTTATATGAATGAGAAGGAATCAAGCAAAGCAAGTACTGCCATAAGAAGACATGAAATTTGAGAGGAGTTGTCTGAACTAGCGCGAAGGTCTGATGTTGGAGTCCGGCTTGGTGAAAGTAATCAACCTATAAATGTTGATGATTGGGATACAAGTAAGTTTCTTATTTAACTTATTTTTATGTTCTTCATTTAACGTTTTCAGACAAAAGGTTATAGTAGATTATTTTTTTTTCTTTTACATTTAAAGTTGAATTGCGACATGCAATGGAAGTAAGCCGACGGTCCTTTGCAGATGATGACTTATTTCGGCACACTGGAAGCTATGGAGGACAAGGAAGTGGTTCCACACTTTCTTGACAAGGGAGCACTAGCGCTAGCATGGGCACTAGTGCATGCAAGGAGCTACCTCAGGAGTTCACTAGTGCTGGAGATCCTAGAATAGGTCCAATAGATCCCTTCCTCGCTAAGAAGAGGGATAAACAACCTTCTATTAGTGCTACATTCAAGAACTTAAAGCTTTGTAAGGAGAAGATAGGGAGAGCTACATCTAAATTGTTTTTCTATAACAGTATCCCTGCTAATGCTGCCAAGGGGCCATATTACGAGTCCATGATCGAGGTCATACAAGAAGTTGGCAAAGGGGTTGAGGGGCTTTCCCCATATGAGATATACAACAAGTACTTGGATTTGGAAGTTGACGACATCCGAACATATATTACATCGTGAAAGGATATGGGATGAGTATGGATGCACTTTAATGTGCGATGGATGGACAAGTATATAAATCTTATCTTCATTTTTTTATCTTATCTTCATTTTTTTTTTCTTAATACGAATGAGTCTCTTTATGATTTCTTATCACGTATAGAACTTTACAGGGATAACAAGAAGAAGTATGATCAACTTCTTAATTTACTGTAAAGTCAGAACCGTATTTTGGAAGTCTATTGATGCATCTGGAAAGATAAAGAATGTCCAGTACCTATATGAATTAATGGATCAAATGGTGGAAGAAGTGGGCGAAAAAAGGATTGTCCAAGTAACGGATAATGCAACGGTGTTCAAGTTAGCTGGAAAAATGTTGATGCAGAAGAGACAACATCTATATTGGGTTCCCTGTTCTGCTCATTGTATTGACTTGATGTTGGAAGATATTTGCTCTGATCTGATGGTGGATGGAGTGGTCAATAGTGGTCTATTTATCACCACATTCATTTACAACCACAACAACATTCTGGATATCATGCGCACACATACTCATGGAAGAGAGTTGCTTCGTCCGGGAGCCACCAAGTTGGCATCTCAATATATCTCTCTAGATAGTTTAAGTCAACAAAAGAACAACTTGATTATGATGGTGACATTAGAAGATTAGGAGAATCACATATTGCGGCATGTACCAACTAAGGTCAGAGAGAAAGGTAAGAAAGTGGCTGATCTAATTCAGTTTAGGCCCTTTTGGAGGGGGTTGCAAGCGGTGTTAAATATTGTAGAACCGCTTGTCCGTGTCTTGCGATCTTATGATGGAGAAAGAAGATCGGATATGGGATATTTATATGAGGCTATGGACAGAGCTAAGGAGCTCATTCAACTTAACAATCCAACAACCTTTGTGAAGTGGTGGGACATAATAGACAAACGTTGGGAACACACTTTACATTACGATCTTTATGCAGTTGGTAAGCTATTAACTTTCTATATGTATTATTTTGTATACACATTTCTCATAAGTTATAACTAACTTCTACTTATTTATTTATGTTATTTTTTCAACCCTCAGTACATGTTTAGAACCGATGGGAAGAAGGATAACTATGATACTTGCTCATAAGTGTTGATGGGGGCTAAGTCTGTTATTAAGCACATGCTTGCAGATGAGGACAGAGCAATAATGACATGCAAGCAAATACATGATTACAGAATGATGTTATACCACTTTGGGACAAGTACTACTCAAAGAGCTGCAAAATTTTTGAGCCCATATTTGAAAATTATTAACTAGATGTTTGACTTAATTTTTAATTATAGCTTGCACATTGTTGACATGGTCAATTTTTTATTTACAGCTGATTGGTGGCTAGATCATGGAAAAGCATATGAGTATGAAGATCTAGTCTATGTAGCAATTCGGGTCTTAAGTCAAACAATTTCTTTATCAGGTTGTGAGAGAAATTGGAGCACCTTTGGCTTGATTCACACCAAGTAAAGGAATAGATTGAAGTCGAGCCGTCTAGAGAAGCTAATATTATGTCATTATAACATGAGGTTGAAGCTAAAAAATCTCGAGTTCATAAGGAACCTTTAAAAGTAGGAGAAGGAGAGAATTTCCGGACAAGTCATAGAGACGACACATGCAGAAGAACCCATAGACTTGGATGAGTTGTTCGAAGAGCAACATCCACTAAATACATGGGTTGATGCAAGCACCTCAAATGAGCCTGAATTTAACCCAATTGATCGAGAATGGGCGGAAGGTGAGTTAGATAACATTCTACTACTTACTAATTTTCAACTTCCTCCTTTAAAACGTCAGAAGAAGAGCAAAAAACAAGCACCAAGCAAAAAGGAAGAGTACTGGAATTGAGATTGCTGATTTGGAGATTATCGAGGAAGAGGATGAAACGTCAGAACCAAGTGGTGAGGTACAATATCAAACCTCAAATGATTCGACATCAAAGACGACTTCCGATAGTTCTGAGGATGGCGGAGATGCTACCAGTGCCTCAGCCCCACCTTCACCAATTCAATTCACTGGAGAACAAGAATACACACATGCTACTCAAGATGAACATCATGGTAGCAGAGTAGGACGGGAAGAATCTCTCATTCAAACATTTAGCAGATCAAGGAGGAAGGACAAAGGTAATGCTCCTCAATGTGCACAAGCCAAAGAAGAACTTAGGAGGGAGAGAGAATATCAGGAGCAACTATCAGATGCGTCATCATATTCTCCATAAGACGGGCTATAGTCATCCTACTGGATATGTAGTTTACCCTCTTCAACATTCTGATACATCTGACTATTCAGGGGGTTGTCTAGAATATCTACAATTGTCAGTCATTTATACCAATACGGATGACTATAGCCGGTATATGATGCAATATGAACAATACTACCAGAGCCATATGTCATGGTCTGAGTATGTAAGCCATATGTTCATTCAGTTAGCTAATTGGGTCAGTTAGCTAATTGGGTCGTTACACCCATGCGGTAGGGAACGGCCAAACACCCTCGTCCCCGTCAGGGAGACTCACAAAAACGAAGTCCTCCTTCCAGTGGTGAATAGAGGATGGCTTGCCAAGAAAAGTATTGCGTTTGGAACGAGCGGAGAAAGAGAACCAAGAAGACTTCCCCGACGGTTTCATCTTAAAGATGTAAAACGAAAGATTTTCAAGGACGGAGCGAGGTCTAGCTGGCTATAAAAGATAAGGAAGGCATAGATGGTTCGCCAGGAATTTGGATTGAATTGAGAAGGGGCAAGGCCGTAGAAGTTTAGAAGATGAAGGATGAAAAGGTCATATATTATGAAGTACTCCTGATGGAAGGAGTCGCCTTGGTCGTTGGGACGAGGATTCCATAATTTGACCCACTGCGGGAATTTGAAACGGTCCCAGTACTCGGAGATTGTCGAAGTAGAAAGAGCACATGGGACCTCGGACTAACTCGACCCTCCGCCTTCTCAACTCCACGGGCTCGATTTGCTCCTGTTTGGACTGTTCGGCAGAGGCGTAAGATTGAGCCTCTTCGGCCATGGTGGATGCAAAGAAATTGACGGAAAAGTAGGTGAAAGAATTGGCGATGGAGTTCGAGAACTCCCCGGACAAGGAGGAGGATGTTTCAGAGCCAAAGGAAGAGCAGGATGAGTTGTTCGAGTCAGGAGGGGACGAGAAGGACATTCATAGACTTAAAGTTAGGCACAAATCGACAGCTTACCCTCAGACTAGAGTGGTTCCCATTTGCTCTTGACAGGACGTACGCGGCCTTCGAACGGGACATCCTTGGATCCTTGACAAGACATGCTTGGCCTTTTCGACAAGATGTTGTTGGCGTGCCGCTTCCCTCAGCACTTGCACACCCTCTCGATTGCGCCAAATGGACGCCACTGAGGGGAACATGTCCCTATTTATAGGGGGTCCCCTTGGCAAAGGTGGTTCGGGACCGACGGCTTGGATTGAAGCGCCCTCTTGAGCGGCAGCCACAGGATCGTGAGGTGTGGCTCAATTTTTGACTCTCGTGCTTGACGCTCAGGCGATTCAAATTCAGGTGGGCGTTTCAAATTTCGAAGAGCCTTCTTGACGCTTCCTCTCCCGTGCCAAGGAAGCCCAATCGGAGCACCCTCATTTGGCTTCGAGTAAGCCTAGCTCGAGCTGGCTCTACACGGCTTTGCCTTGTGGGCCGGTGCGATGCGAGCACTGATGGATATAGGTGTCCTCTAAGCCAATCATAAGGCACCTATTTCAATCTGGTTCACTAATCAATGGCATTAAATTCATTATGTAGATTGATATATTTGTAATTGCGCATAATGAAGTCCATGAATATGTGCAATAGTCATCAGATTATGATGAGATCATAATAATGAGATTGATGACTTATAAATACATATTCTTAATTGTTCCTAGTCGTAGGATGTTTGAGAAGGACATCAAACATCCGGTAAGGCTAGTACAGGTTATTCCAACTCATATGATGAGGGTGACTGATCTCGTTAGTTACTCATGTGGAGACACAATGGTAAACCTATAGGTGCTCGTTGGGAATGAGTTTACTGAACTGATCTGACATGAATCATCGAATGGTAATTTACCTGACTGTCAATCGGCTTGATTCATCGTCACAGTGGCATGATTGATCCTTGGATTTAAGACACCAAAGACACCTTGTCGGTGGACTTCTGGACTTTGACCTTGACCTACGAATCCCTATCCACGGGATCTCTAATAGTCAAGGATCGGGTCCAGTGGAAGACCTTCGAAGGTGATTGTGTGTTCAATAAAGGATCATTTGCTCTCTGGTAACTGGAGAGAGAATGCTCTAGAATAGATCCGCAGGAGTCTCTGACCAGAGCAGAAACAATATCAGAAAAGAGGTTTTCGGATATTGTATAGCGGAGTTTGATTCAAGTGAGTTGACCATCTAAGATTTGACAGTTGACCATACCCTAGGTTAATTCGAGAGCATTGTACGAACGAAGGATTATAGCCACGCGGTAACTGTGGACAAACAGGTTTCATGAGTGGGTTGCTGAACCCCATTACCTTCCGGGATCATGCGGTGTTGCTTGGCACCCAACTTGATCAGAAGTCCGACCGAATTTACATGCGATGTTAATTCGGCTAAGTAATTAGTTAATATCTAGATATTAATTAATTACAATAAGTCAATAACTAGTTATTGGACTTAACGGGCTGAAAATCGGACTGGTTAATGGGCCTAGAGGGTCACATGCAATAAGATTCTCAGTTGGTGGTGTTTTAGTGGTATTTATATTAACTCGGGGACTTTTGTTAAAAGTCACGCCGACTTAATATATATACGCGCTGTTGAGAAACCTTGGGCCAAGTTCCAGGATTTTCCCTTGCTGGCCATCATCCCTCCTTTCTCTCTCCTCCTTTGGGCGCCCTGTTCGAGGCGCCGGAATAGTCTTTGTCTCCGTCGCGCTCGATTCCCGAAAGTCGGGAATTCCCGTCAGCGGATTTTCGGCAATCGTTGCGGCAGCGGATCTTCAGCGAGCGAACTGATACGGACGAGGGAGCGAGGACGAACCACCGCGGAGGATCACGTGGATACCGCTGGAGGCCGGACGCTTGTGCGGCTCGTGGCATCGCCTCGATGGAACCGAGACGGAAGCGGATTTGAATCCGCTGACAGTAATTAGATTACAACACGGTTTTCGGTTTTAGTTTTTCGTTCCGAATCGGATCAGGGAGCATCGGACGGCATAGTATTTTATTTGTCGTTTCCGTTGCGTTCTTCGTGTCCCGCCCAGATCCCAACAGTGGTATCAGAGCCAGGTTCCGCTCTGATCCGCTCCGAAATGGCAAAAATTAATATTCTAAGAATTAATTCCATGCTTTATTTATTTTCTTCTCGCGGAGTTTGTTCATGGGATGAACATGCTTAGATCTGGAATTTTATTCTGTGGAGAAATTTTTTTGTTTTTACATGAAGAACATAAAATCATGGCTTGGTTGGGGATTTAATGGTGATGGAAGATCATCGTAAAGCTTGCTGGTATGACCAGCTACCCTTGCCAGTCACTGGAGGGTCCCTCTTGTAGCCAGCGGCCGGCGGTGGAGCTTCTAATTTCTCAAGATTCCATGTGATGGAAGAGAAGAAAGAGGGAAGCCTACGGTTTTCATCATCTTTACTGCCAGATTTGGGGGCAGCCGACGGCTCCTGGCTTGCCGGCCTGTCATTGCCGGCGTCGGGGGTGATAAGGGGAGGTACCCCCTGCAACTTCTGGGCTGGACAGCATCCTGCCGGCGCCGGAGAAGAGCCTGCAAAAGGGGGCAAAGCCATGGTTAAAAACCAGTCCAAACGCCGGATCTTTGGGGTCATCGGCGGCAATGGGCACACCGTCCGGCCATAGTCGGCGCCGAGGAAGGAAGGGAGGCCAACCCCTTGCTGCTTCCGGCCACCCTGGGCGTTGGCGACGGCGGCGGCGCCGCCCCTCATCGCTGCAACCTGCAACAAAGGGAAGGGGAAACCCTAGCCCAGGTCGGGACGAGCGGCGTGCTGGGTGCTGGACTGGCCGGTCCCGCGTCGGCTCGACCGGGGGAGGCCTGGACCGGCCCAGACACACCAGACCCCTGGCCTGGATGAGCCAGGTGGTTCCGGGCCCAGGCCCTACCTAGTTCGAACCAGGCAAGGTTTGGGCCAGACCCGAGCCATGGCCCTGACCCAATGGGCCCAAGCCCTTTAAGCCCGACCCATTAACCCCTTTTTCACCCTATTAACCCCTGTTATATTAAAACTCCACCCTATTTAACTTGAAATTGGAATTAATAATGTTTAAAAATGTTTTAAACATTAAATTCATTATTTTGAGTTAAAAGAGGATTATAATTAAGATATGATCTTAATTTTAAATTATTATTTTAATTAAATATTTAGTGGGGTTTATGTTTTTAAGATATGATCTTAATAATATTTGACAAGTGTTGTTAAATCTCTTTTGTTAAATTATTAGAGGAATTATTTAAGATGTGTTCTTAAATTAAATTAATAAATATTATTAATTTATTTTAAGTCATAATCTTGAATAATTATTAACAAATGTTGTTAATTACTCTTAGTTAAGTGATTAGATTATTTAATTTCTTAACAATTGTTGTTATGAAATTAATTATTTAATTAAGAGACTCTTAATAATAGGTTGTTGAGTGTTTAATTAACTTTTTATAATTTTTATAATGAGATTAATTATTTCTTGAGAATAAACTTTAATAAAAGTTATTAAACGTTAATTATGTCTTAATAACGGTTATTAAGATGATTAATTAATCTTCTCAAGTATCTCTTAATTAATGTTTTCAAAGATCTAATCTATTTAATAATCATATTTTAATAAAAGTTAATAAAATATTGAATTTAGTCTAAAATGTTAGACTATTTTGATTAGAATTATTCTAATTAATTTTTCTTAATAATTGTTATTGAGAAATATTATTTAATAAAAGGGGTTAATTAACAAGGAGTTGTTAATGAATTATAATTGGAATTATAAATTCTTTTATAAGCGTTATTTATGAATTTTTAATTATTTCTAAATGTTAGATTGTTTCGCATTAATAATTGTTATTAATGTGATTTAATATTAATCTAAGTGTTAGATTAATTATTCTAGAATTGTTCTAAATTTTGCATGGAATATTTTAGAATTTCAATTTTAGCTTTGTTTGCACATGTTGATGTGTTAAATTAGATTTATTGCATGTTAGAAAATAAGATTTTCGAAAATTCAAATTATCTAATTTTGATTGGTATCCAGGTTTTAAGAAAACCAAAATTATTATATTTTCAAAATTTTAGCCTTCATGTGATGTACTTTATCATATGTGGATGGTTAAAATTTATGGTGGTCATGGACATGCACTTAGTTAAATTTCATATCATGTAATGGTGTGTGATTTTGTGGATTGTTATAGAATGTGATGTACATTAATTAAGTGTTAATTAATGAGGCCTGCATGCCTCCCCTTCTCTCATTCCATTGTAATTATATCTCCCTCTGTTATTGTACTCGGCCATAAGACTTTCTCTTATAATTAATTTGTATTTGAAAATGTTTCAAATTCTGTTTTATATTTGTAATTGATCGTGCTGGCCGAGGAGCGGTGAGGATGATCCACAAATGTAATCAGGAAGACGACAAGAGATGAGATCACTAGTGGCTATGTGTTTGTATGTTTAGATTATATAAATGTTATATAGTTTTGGTGATTAATTGTTTGGTTCCAGTTAATCACCGTGCTGTCTATGACCACATAATGAACATGTATGGTTGATGCATGCCTTTTAATTTTTGATTATGAATCGATTGCTAATATCTATGTATAGTTAAATATATACGATATATTTATAAACTATCACCTAGGATGAGACCAACTTAACATAAACAAAATCTTCAACATAAACTCTAAGCCAGAGTGCGAGTTATTGAGAATGCACCGTGTGGCTCTCCATCAATATAGTTCTTACAACTTGATTTAGTGATGGCAGTTTCTATATGTTTATCCGAGATTTGCCACCATCTGATGAAAGGACTATTAACTATAGCATCTTGATGCCTTGAGATTGGAATAGAGAAACGGTGTAGCTATCATCGCGTTTATTCGGGAGCTGCATTCTTACTCTACTTTGTCACGTATTGATGGTAAAGCTTAGACCAGGTATAATGGTCTACTGTGTTTACCCGGGACCATTAAAGACCTGGGAGCTGAAATAAGATTGGATATTGCAAAGAGTTGCAATTACCATGAGATTGGAATAGAGAAACGGTGTAGCTATCATCGCGTTTATTCGGGAGCTGCATTCTTACTCTACTTTGTCACGTATTGATGGTAAAGTTTAGACCAGGTATAATGGTCTACTGTGTTTACCCGGGACCATTAAAGACCTGGGAGCCGAAATAAAATTGGAGATTGCAAAGAGTTGCAATTACCATAAGATGGTTGCTTTAAGATAATTGTATGATACTATGTGTTTACCCGAGGTCATACTGTGATTCTTGGAGATTCTGATCCTCATTAAGAGACCGTCGGAGTCTTCCGTTCTGTATACATGAAGGTTATATAGTCCGTTGAAAAATAGTGAGAAATCATTCAAGATAAAAGACCATAATTGAATTATAAGAACTATTTGCTTAAATCACGTTATTTCCTTCGTTCACTAAAATGTCGTCTATACGAGATGTTGGCATATTGATGCCAATACTTCTCATACTCAGACTGACTAGAAAACTTTAAAGAATGTCTTTAGGGGTAAGTGAAAGTCACTATCCTAATCAGGTATCATGAATCCTCTTACTTGGATAGACCAAGGTGAAGAGGTACTTATGGTATGCCTTTTTAGAAGGTAATAATTGTCATGAAATCTCTTATTTAGATAGACCAAGATGAAGAGATTTATGATGTGCCTTTGAGAAAAGCAAGTGGTAAGATTTTAAATGGTCGAACCCACACCTGAAAAGGATAAAGAAAGGTCAGCTGAGATAGAGAAGTAGCAGTTCTCCCACTGCCACCAATATAAAGATATTGATAACGGCAAAACGAATATGAAACTTGAAAGAAGTTTCGAATATTCTTATTAATCACCTTTTTCATATTTATTGGAGAATTAACATATCCAATATGAGATATTGGAAATGGTTCTCAGAGCTGTGATGGTATGCAGACTTAGACAAATAAAAGGAAATCGAGAAGAATGCAAGTGTTGAGTTAGACTCAACAATTGTTCATGATATTCATAGGTTGCTGTCTGACAGTAAATCTTTGTATATCTATAGGAGTCTAAAATGAAACTAAATAATTGTTATTTAGTTGCATAAGATATCAAGAATTGTAAAAGTGAATAACGTTGACTGAGAAGGAACAATAGTTGTTCAAATCAGTCAATGCACTATAGATTCTTGAAGTGACATTTCATGTGATGAATGTTCACAAGTCTCCTATAGAAATGAACTGTGTGAATCTTGATTATCTATAGTATTGTACACAGGGTTGTACAATAAGAAATTATTGATGCTAATACATATTGATGTAAACAGCTCAAAGACCAAAGATAATCACTCCTATTGACTTACTTTATAGTGTACTCTTGGAATGATTCGACTATATATATACTTGCTGAAGTACAAGTCGAATACATCTGAGAGATTAAGATATAAGATCAATTTGAAGTATTATAATTTTTGATTTGATCAAAGAAACTAATACTTTAGTATATGATTCACATAAATCATTAAGAGGATAATTCTATCCTCGCTCGATTGATCCTCATTGTACATCATAGGAATATGATAGAATGAGGAATTATACCTCATTAAGATATGGTGCAATACATAATAAGATTTGTCTAATTCTTATCCTTGTGAATTTGTGAATGTCTAAAGAGTTTGTACACTATATTTATTGGCCATGCGATAATGAAATAATTATCGTCATGAAAGTTGTCTTCTATGAAGAGGAATATGTCTTCAGAGAAGACAGTTGGAGCTGATAACACTAGAAGATGTTCTAGATTCACAAGCTAACATAAGATTATTAGATAATCTTTAGTTATTTAGAACCACTCATGACACACATCAGAGAGCTTCATAGATTTTTGAGATTGTCTCAGTGACTAGAAGGATATGTTTGACATATCTGATTTAGCAAGATGAGAAGAGCTCAATATAGATTATGATCTAAAATTTATGATAATGATGCTCTCTGTCATTACAACTTTGAGATTGATAAGTTTATTAAAATTCTACTTGTCAATACTACCTATCATTATAATGAGATAATGACAGTTGGATATTAAAAGCGTTCTCTCAATGAAATTGAGGTAAAGATGTATATGATACACTTTTAAAGTTTTTAGAATATCCAGGAAGCAAGTTATGATTTCAAAATCATTTTGAATCAAACTGAAGCTTCCTAAGTTGTAATAAAAGTTTTGACTTGATGGTCAAATACTACGTAATCATTAAGAATGATTACGGATTGTGTGTGTGTTCAGAAAGGACAGTGGGAGTGCGGTCGCTTTAGTAATGTTTTGTGATAATAACATCAAAGTCATTAAGAATGACATCAAGATGTTGCTATCAGTGAAAGCATTATTAACCATGCTTTCCTCTATAATAGGTTTAGTTATAATATCCCACGTATTGGAAATACGAATCTATTAAGATAGATCGGTGATGATATTATAATCTGTATGTCATCATGTTTGACATAAATTTCATGACAAGTCTCAATTGTTGAGATATGAAATTTATTCCTTTAAAGAAAAGATTTCTTAAAGGATACAGGAATGAAATGCATCATTAAGCACTTGAGAAGTGCTAAGGATGCATTCACGTATATGGAGAGGATGATTTGAAACTATGAGGTCACACTGACTCAAATTTCAAGTCAAATAATGGATTCAACCTTCTAGTAGAAAGGAATGGATTGGAATGGTTCCAATCTAGAACTCGATATTAAGGTGACAACATAAATAAGTGATACTGTTATTAGAATAGTATGGATGAAAAGTTCATCCCCGAACTAAGATGTAGTTCTAAAAGTTTATGATAAAATCCCGTTGTTATGGGACAACAGTGGGAGCGATCAATTGTGTGATCGAGCCATGGTATCTTTAGAAGTTGTAGAACATTCTGAGGCTCCTTCACAAGTTCAGAGACAAAGGATAAAAGGAAATAACGTAATGAAAAATATTTCATCTCTAGATAATTTAGCAGATCCCTGACCAAGTCTTAATCACAAACTTTATGTGAGCATCACCTAGATTTGATGGAGATCAAATGCGAAAGTGATTGGCTTGAGTCCAAGTGGGAGATTGATAGATATAGGTGTCATCTAAGCCAATCATAAGGCATCTATTTCAATCTGGTTCACTAATCAATGTCAGTAAATTCATTATGTAGATTGGTATATTTGTAATTGCGCAAATGAAATCTATGAATATGTGCAATAGTCATCAGATTATTATGAATTCATAATAATAAGACTGATGACTTATAAACATATTCTTAATTGTTCCTAGTCGTAGGATGTTTGAGAAGGACATCAAACATCCGGTTATTCCAGCTCATATGATGAGGGTGACTGATCTTGTTAGTTACTCGTGTGGAGACACAATGGTAAACCTGTAGGTACTAATTGGGAATGAGTTCACTGAACTGATCCGATATGAATCGCCGAATGGTAATTTACCCGACTGTCAATTGGTTTGATTCATCGTCACAGTGGCGTGGTTGATCCTTGGACTTGAGACACCAAAGACACCTTGTCGGTGGACTTCTGGACTGTAACTTTGACCTTGACCTACGAATCCCTATCCACGGGATCTCTAATAGTCAAGGATCGGGTCCAACGGAAGTCCTTCGAAGGTGATTGTGTGTTCAATAAAGGATCGTTCACTCTCAGGTAACTGGAGAGAGAATACTCTAGAATAGATCCGCAAGAGTCTCTGGCCAAAGTAGAAACAATATCAAAAAAGAGGTTTTCGAATATTGTACTGCGGAGTCTGATTCAAGTGAGTTGACCATCTAGGGTTTGACAGTTGACCATACCCTAGGTTAACTCGAGAGCATTGTGCGAACGAAGGATTATAGCCACGCGGTAACTATGGACGGACATGTTCCATGAATAGGTTGTTGAACCCCATTACCTTCTGGGATCATGCGGTGTTGCTTGGCACCCAACTTGATCATAAGTCCGACCGAATTTATATGCGATGTTAATTCGACTAAGTAATTAGTTAATATATAGATATTAATTAATTACAATAAGTCAATAACTAATTATTGGACTTAATGGGCTGAAAATCGGACTGGTTAATAGGCCTAGAGGGTCACATGCAATAAGATTCTCAGTTGGTGGTGTTTTAGTGGTATTTATATTAACTCGGGGACTTTTGTTAAAAGTCACGCCGACTTAATATATATACGCGCTGTTGAGAAATCCTGGGCCAAGCTCCAGGATTTTCTCTTGTTGGTCGTCATCCCCCCTTTCTCTCTCCTCCTCTGAGCGCCCCGTTCGAGGCGCCGAAATAGTCTTCGTCTCCGCCGCGCTCGATTCCCGAAAGTCGGGAATTTCCGTCGGCGGGTTTTCGGTAATCGTCGCGGCGACGGATCTTCAACGAGCGAGCTGATACGGACGAGGGAGCGAGGATGAACCACCGCGAAGGATCGCGCGGATACCGCTGGAGGCTGGACGCTTGTGCGGCTCGTGGCATCCCCTCGACGGAACCGAGACAGAAGCGGATTCGAATCCGCTCACGGTAATTGGATTACAACCCAGTTTTCGATTTTAGTTTTTCGTTCCGAATCAGATCAGCGGGCATCGGGCGGGATAATATTTTATTCGTCGTTTCCGTTGCGTTCTTCGCGTCCCGCCTGGATCCCAACAAGCACAACCTACAGACTTTTGGGGACCCATAGGTCACCCGTTGGTGACTCACTTGACACGAGTCAGATGGACTTTCCGAAAATCAAGTTTCCTTGCCGAGTGCCCTAACTCGGACGAGTCACGCCTAAATACCGACCCCTCTGGCCGAGCCCTGGACGCAGTCGGGCAACTCTCGGAGACCATGACCAATCAGAGATATGGCCCAACCCCCAAGGATCACCCTCGGTCGCTCAAGTGACGTTCTAACCCCTTAGCCACTCGGTGCGGTGAACACGCAGCATGTTCCAACACTTTCCTAGCCAACCCATCCCAAAAAGGTCACATTAAATACTCTCTCCTTTTCTCTCTCTCCACTCATTTTCTCCTACTCTCCTTGTCGTTTTCTGACTTGAGCATCGGAGGGGTCTGCCCCGGCATGCCATCCAGGCCCCCTTTTAATGCCTTGTCTATTTAGTGCAGCAGCTCGCAGTCCGCCCCTCTCAGCTGGTCCTCGTCTGATCTGTCCAAC
This sequence comes from Zantedeschia hybrid cultivar, assembly GCA_030544215.1. Classification (NCBI taxonomy): domain Eukaryota; kingdom Viridiplantae; phylum Streptophyta; class Magnoliopsida; order Alismatales; family Araceae; genus Zantedeschia; species Zantedeschia hybrid cultivar. The sequence goes on along the minus strand of JARZZO010000005.1, from coordinate 66,825,168 downwards.
TATACACTACTCGGTCCTCTCCGACTGGATCCTATTTCGACCGATCTCTCGGCCTCGGCAGCGTCAGAGTTAAACCTATTGGAGTAAAGTAGTGTCACTAATAATTAATACCTTAACTCCTTATAAGGAGATAGAGAGGAATAAAACGTGGAGCAAAAAGATAACAAATCAAAAGGTAGAGAAAGAGAGACGGAGGAGTAAAACGAGGAGCCAAAAAGTTAAAAAAAAACAAACAAAACAAAACAAAAGGTAGTTATTAATTAGAGAGAAAGGAGTTGAATGATAGTGATTACCCAATTAAGAAGGTTTCTTGTTTAAAGATAAGGGTAGAACTGAAAAGAGGGGCTTGTCCGGTGGAAATCTCCTCCCCAGCAAACATTTTCATAGTTTTAAGGGGGGCCAAATTTAGATAAAAGATGATAGGGAAACATAAAATCACATATGCAACAAAGAGGATCCTGATTTTTAGGGGGGGGGCATAGCCCCACCGGCGTCCCACCTTGTTCGCACCCTCAAGCTCTGATCTCCACCGCCAGATCTCCTCTGGGCAGCCATCACTGTCATGCCGAGCCTTTCCACCCTCATCATCGCCGTGGCCTGTAAGATTTCTGATGGAAAATGGTATAGTAGTACTATTTTTTAACACCACTTTTTGATTCGCTTAATTGACAATCATATATTAGAAGGTAAGACTGTCACAAATATAAGGTAATGATATTTTTCTTTAATAAATAATTATCAATTAGGCGTGTCAAAAAGTGATGTTAAGAAATGATATTACTATACTATTCTTCAAATGAAAGTTGCATCTTGCTTCCTGCCATGTACAAATGGCAAAAGTTGGGGGAGGGGGAGATCGCTCCCAATAGGCAGACATCTTTATCCGGATCTCCGAGATCCGATGGGCCCATGCCCAGATTTGACAAAGCAAGAGACACAAAATCCAATCTGGATGTAATTTATACAAATATGAATCCGGTCCAATCCGAATCCAGGTCCGATCTGACCGAATTTACCCGTTTTATGCTGGACGGCTGCTGCTGCAACACCCCACTGCAGCAAATATTATTTCATAAGACTCACTGACCGAATAACGTATGTTAGAATAACAGGTGTTGCAGTTTGATGGTTTTATGGGGTCTGCTGACGGAATAAGAAAAATAAGTAATTCTTGAGTCTAAGGTGAGATGACTTATTCTCCTTATTCTTCGAATATGCTATTCTATACTGGTATAAGTCATTCCGCTTGTCAAAGTAAAATTAAACGTATTCTATCCTTATTCATCCTTATTCTTCTCATATTCTCCAATCAAAGTGGCACTAAAAAATTAGGATGTCTTCGAACAAAAATAATGTACTTTCATATGGGGCACACATGGATTGGCTTCAAATTTTTATATTTCGACTGAATTACTTTGATATTAGTTCCACGCATCTATATGTCATTTAGTTGGTGATCAATATAGCCAGTAATGTACAAACGGCCCTTGGTGGATAAGACGCAGATAAATGTGATATCGCTTTCAATTAAAATGAAATGCTAATAAGGGTTGTTGGTCTTTTGTGCATTAAGTATCATATTAGGATCGGTTCATGTTAAGATTGGTTCTCATTATTGCCGATACTTAATTATTAATTACAGGGGGTTAGAAAGTTGCTCTAATATATGAACATGGGACAATTTATGAACAATTGCTAAACAAACTCAGTCTCGTGGACGGCTATTCATTGAAAGAGAGTTGCAGGCAACGAGCCAACAACCTGTCAGTCTCATTACTTTGTCCCTTTCATATGACGAAGGCTTGTCCTTTGACCCCATCTCCCACCAGAATGAGATTCTCCATACCTTCTTTCATGTGTCATTGTGTGCCCTCGGAAACGTCAAGAGAAGGATAAATAAGTGATTCTTTCATAAAAAGATGAGGAAACACTAAGTACAACCCTTCTTTATATGTCCGAAGGGCACACAATGGTGCATGGAAAGAGGTCTAGAGGATCTCGTTTTATCCCCACTCACCTCCAAAGGATTGAAGCGAGATCCTCTGTGTCTTTCTTCCTTATTCCTCCATGTGTCTCTAAATATATGAGGGGAGGAGACTCATTTGATCCTGAAATGATGGTCTGTCTCTCATTCTCTCCTCTCTTATTTGACCCTGAAATGATAGTATGTCTCTTATCACCTCCTTTTCTCATGTGTCTGCGGAAAACACAAGTCCAAAAGATCCCGTTCCCAAAAGGATGCCACTGATAGACAATGGTCACTATATCATCAACAATGACAAAGCGGTAACATAGGACAGAGTGGACCTACGATACTATGCAGTAAGGACCCTTTGTGATCCACTTGTATTGCCATTAACGGTCGAGAAGTTTAGAGTCATTACACTCGAGACAAACCGGCACCAACGGCTAGCATGTGAGAACTACCTACCAAATTGGACAAGGGAAACCCACAGGATGGGGACCCAATGACCAGTCTCTTTCAACCCGAAGTTTTACTGTTTTTTTTTAGAAGTTTTGTTGATTTTTTATCTTTAAATTTTTTTTAAACTCTCCTTTTACATTAGAATATTATCTGTATCTGCACTGAATTTGGAGAGCATCCATTCTATATCCACTTCTTTCTAGCCTTACGTTTGATCGCACTGGAGTTCATTATTCACATGCGGTGTAGCAGGACAACGTGGATTGTAACATGCAATCTCTTTCCACCATTTGTTCTAATTTTTTCACATTTTTTTTATTTTTTTAAGTAGAGAGAAAGAAAACTTGTAATTTTTCTGATAACATTTATTACTATTCTTTCTCACTCACCTCGTTTGGAAAAGGACACATTTTCGTCCTAAAAATGTCATTCCATTTTAGTCTAGCCATCTTTATTACTTCTTGCTTCAAATTTATCATGTCTTGCGTAATTTTATCACTTCCAAATACAATATTTATCACTTCTTATGTAGTTTAATTTTATCACTTCCTTTACAATTTTATCAGCGAAATGCGATCTTATTACTTTCTAGTTGCGTAGGAATGATAAAACTGATTTATGTAAGAAGTGATAAAATCACATTATGAAGTGAAAAAATCATATTTGAAAGTAATAAAATAGAATTGTATAAGAAGCGATAAAATTGTATTAGTGATAAAATTGTATTTGAAAGTGATAAAATTACATAGAAAGTGATAAAATAGTAAGTGACTAGACTAAGACATGAATGATATTTTTGAGACGAAAAGTGTTATTTTCAAAAGGTGATAAGTCAAAAAGGACAGTAATAAATACTGTAAAAACAGTTACAAAGTTACAGATTTTCATTCGTTCTGCTCAAATGGTCAAATAGGCGAAGTGATAGTACGAGGTTGTCATCCTTGCATCATGTGGTGCAACTAACGTTACTCGTCACAAATCCAAACTAAGATTAGTGAAGTTGACAAATCATTGGTGCAAGAATCTTGTAATTCACCCACTATGAAAATATATTAAATTTCAAATTAATTGGCAGAGGGAGTGGGAGGCAGCTTCTGCATTCATCACATCAGTGGGAAATGGTCTCTGCATGCGTCACATCAAACTAAAGTATCGAATCAGCTACTTAGGGCAGTTGGTTCACTACCTCCCTTTAAAAAGAGATGTCTCAAGTTTGATCTTGGTTGGGACCTGAAAACCTCTCAGCTATGCAGCCATGGTGTTGTTGGGATCCTTATCTCTTAATCTGTGGGATTATTTTTCAAGAAATCAGACGGACTTGGAATTGTCGCCTAATTAGACGGATCTATCGACTTGATTGGAATTATCTCCAACTCTAGAAGAAAATCTCGGATTCTATATTAGAATTCCGGTCGCTTGTAAATAATTGTACATACTCGGCCTCTGGGCCCTTTAAAAAAAAAAAAAAAAAAAAACATCAAACTAAAGTATCATAAAAAGTTAAAAAGTGGAATAATTAGAATTAACGTCTCGTCCAGTGCAAAGTTGGCGATCAGGTTTGAGAACCTTAATGCACTTTATCTTGAGAGACACATGCACACGGCCATGCGGTTCTACGTCAGGCGGTTTTACATCTTCTGGGGGTGTTCTCATTATTTTTTTTAAATTTTTTTTTGAAGGCCCAATATATCCTACGTGCCCATGTAATTTAATTTTTGATCGGATATAAAAAAAATGATAAAAATTTGAAAATTGAGCCATAAAGAGGAAAATCGAGTCTAAATTACTGTTCATTCGGCTCAATTTTTGAATTTTCAACTTTTGTATGAGATGTCTGATCGAAAATCAAATTATGTGGACATGCATGACATATTGAGACCCTCCTAAAAAAAATCAGTTATTTTTTTTTAAATTGGCTGCACCCCCAGGTAATGCAAGGGTGTCTGGCGGTACAACAAATGTTTCTAGTTTATCTTAAGATATTTTTCATAATTTTTTTTAACTAAGACCACTTATTCGAAGATTTTACTTTACAAAAAGTTGAGAACTACTTGTTGCAATGCTCAGCCATTGTAGTCCTCGTGGATTGCAATGGCCCAAGGGAGCCATCCGATTGGGCTAATCGAACGACAGTGCTCCAACCCCACCAGCGCCTTTCTTATTTTTTTATTTTTTTTTCAGATTTTTTAATTTTTTAGCATCCGATAAAAAATCGGACAGTACAGGTGGAGCTTAGGTCAGACCAAAGCTCGATGTATATTCTTTTGAATTTTTTTTACACACACAAATCAAATGTTTGATTAGATGTTCTAGAAAGATGAACAATATGAGAAAAAACAAAAAAAATGAAAAAAACAGCTTGCTCCACGTCCGAACATAAGCTGGACAGCCGTCTGATCGGCTCGATCGAGTGGCCGCCTTGGGGCAATGCAACAAGCATTTCTCAAGGCGTTGTTTGTGTTCTCCCCTAAAAGTGATAAAAATAAAATCCTTAGTTTTAAAATTAACGGTCTATTTTAAAATCGACGGTGAAGGAGAAGAACTTTGCTTTGCCCAAACAGGTAGTGAGCTGGCCCAACAATCTGCACGTAAACCATCAAATGAATCCCTAAGGAAGCCTGCACCCCGCCAAGAGATACTAATGCCATCTTGTTTGGCCCCCAACCTAGACTCTGTTGGGTTTCTCGGGTTTCTCCGGATCGCTCACGCAGCGGAAAATAAAATAAAACAACGATTCATTTTCCCGTTTCGAAAAACAAAAATCGATTATCGGATAATCGAAGTTCTCACCGTGTGCGAATTCGAATCCGCAACCGATCGGTTCCGTCGGTGCGACACCGCAAGTCGCGCAAGCACCCGGCCTCTAGCGAAGTCCACGCGATCCTCCTCGCGACGGATATTCTCACGTTCCTCGTTCTTCGCAGTCCACGAAACCTCCGTCGGTCGCCGCAACGATCGCCGCAACGCGCGGCCGATTTCCCGTCGAACGGGATTCGGAGAAGCGGCGGAGCAGATCTAGATCTGTCTAGGATGCCAGAGAGAGAGAGAAATAAAGGAGGGGCGGCTAGGGTTAGCAGCAGTTTGGCCTGCTCAGCCCGTTCGCTATGTTTTATACTAATCGCGCGATTTTTCATAAAACCCATGGTTTGTATAAAATCTACTTATTTATCCATCGCCATTAGAATCATGTGCGTGTGACCCTCTAGGCCCAAATACCAGTCCAGTTAATGGCCCAACAAGCCCAGTGACTCCTTACTAGCTTTATTAATCAATTAATAACCCTTTATTAATTAATTAATCAATCGAATTGATGTCGCACATCGAATTCGACCGGGCCTCCGATCACGTTGGGTGCCAAGAAATACCGAGTGAACCCGGAAAGTATTGGGGTTAAGTAACCCACTCTTGGAACCTCTCCGCCGACAGTTACCGCGTTGATATAATCCTTCATTCGTACAATGCTCTCGAGTCAACTCAGGGTATGGCGAGCTGTCAAACCCTAACCGGTCGACTCACTTGGATTGGATGCCGCTGATGAATATCGGAAAACTCCTTTCCCGATATTATCGTCCGCCCTGGCCAGAGACTTCCGCGCATCCTTCCTAGAGCATTCTCTCTCTAAGTACCGAGAGCGAATGATTCCTTATTGACACACAATTTCCTTCGACGGTATTCCGCTGTACCCAATCCTTGGCGTATTAGAATCCCGTGGCTAGAGATTCGTAAACCAAGGTCAAAGCACAGAAGTCCACTGACAAGGTGTCCTTGGTGTCTCAGGTCCGAGGACCATCCACGCAACTGTGACAATAGAATCAAGCTGGTTGACAGTGAGGTACAATACCATCCAGCGATTCAGTCGGATCAGTTCAGTGAACTTATTCTCCAATGAGCATCTACAGATTTGCCTTAGTGTCTCCACACAAGTGACTTATGAGATCAGTCACCCTCATCATATGAGCAAGAGTAATCTGTACTAGTCTAACCGGATATCTGATGTCTTTCTCATATATCCTCCGACTAGGAACGATTAAGAATATGTGTGTTTAAGTGATCAGTCTCATTAGTATGATCTCATCATAATCTGATCACTATAGCACATATTCACGGACTTCATTATGAAACAATAATTAATGTGATTTACACATAATGAATATTATGCCATTATATTAATAAATGAACGAGATTTACATAATCAGATTGGCTTGTAGGCCACCTAAAACTAACAATCTCCCACTTGGACTAAAGCCAATCACCTTTATACAATAAGCCTATAGACTCTAGGTGACGCTCAAACACAATTTGAGCCAACGGCTTTGTCAGTGGATCTGCTACATTGTCGATGGATGGTACTCTTTCAACTACTACATCTCCTCTGAATATGATCTCTCTGATAAGATGAAAGCGCCTCAGAATATGCTTCGATTTCTGATGAGACCGCGGCTCTTTCGCTTGCGCAATCACTCTATTGTTGTCGCACAACAGTGGAACAGGCTCAGAGATGTTGGGAACGACGCCGAGGTCGGTGATGAATTTCTTCAACCACACTGCTTCCTTGGCGGCTTCAGCTGCAGCGATGTACTCAGCTTCAGTCGTCGAATCTACAGTGGTTACTTACTTGGAACTCTTCCAGCACACTGCGCCTCCGTTCAAAGTAAATACGAATCCAGATGTAGACTTGCTATCATCTGGATCCGACTGGAAACTCGAGTCAGTAAAGCCTCGCAGTTTCAAGTCACCTCCTCCATAGACAAGAAACATATCTTTAGTTCTTCTCAAGTACTTAAGGATACATTTCACTGCCTTCCAGTGCTCTTCGTCTGGATCAGCCTGAAATCTGCTCGTAACACTTAGAGCAAATGCAACATCATGTCGTGTACATAGCATGGCATACATGATAGATCCTATGGCAGATGCATAGGGTATTCTATCCATGAATTCCCTCTCATTAGGAGTCTTAGGAGACTGCTCCTTTGAGAGACTAATTCCATGTCTCATCGGTATGGGACTTCTCTTAGAATTTTCCATACCAAACCTTTTGACTATGGTATCTATGTATAAGGATTGGGTCATTCCAAGCATCCTCTTTGATCTATCTCTATAGATCCGTATTCCCAATATGTAGGATGTTTCTCCCAAATCCTTCATGGAGAAGTTTTTCGACAGCCAATGTGAGTGCTTAAAATGAGTGTGTGATTATCATGAAAAATCTATGTTGTTTAAGTGCAAAATAAACCTATTAAAAAGAAACTAAGTGAAGTGATCGCCAGAAATTTTTGACTTAAAAGTTCCAAAAGAAAGAGTTTGATCGCCTACCTGTTTGAACGTGGGAGATGTTGAGCCCTTGGTTCCCCCTCTTCAGCCGGCTGAAGAGAGAGAGCCCTTTCTTGTCTTTGTTCTTGCTTTGATTGCTGTTGAGGATCGTCCAGAGTTCTCTGTGATTTACTTGTTGATTTCTTCCCCTTTTGATTCTCCTTTGCAAGAAAATAGAAAGAGAAATGAAGGAACAATGATGAGAACTTAAGGAAAAGTAGTATCCCTTCTTAACAGAGTTTTAAACATGCAACTAAACAGAAAACTCACTTGTTGAGATGGTCTTTGAAATTTCTTTATCAAATTGGTTTTGAAAATGATGCTAGTGTTGTGTGTGTTGCACGGAGTGATGTGATGAAGAATGTCGAATTAATGAAGTGAAAATGCAGAAATGAATTGAAAAACTTATGCCGGTTGGTGAAGAATGGAAAGCTTTGATCTTGATTGGATGAAGATTGGATGAAGACTTCTGGAAACAGCAGCACTTCGGCGTTTGGACGTCGTTGCTTCGATCTTCAATTCGATATCGTCTTAATCACTAACTAATCACCAACTCTAACTCTTTTTACCCATTCAAGATGCAAGGTATTTATAGACTTCTTCTGCGTCCGCGGATTTACATGGAGAAACTTGAGATTTATCCACCTTAACTAACAGATAAATACATATTAATTCATCTTTATCTGTAATTATCTAAAACGCGTCGATTACTGAAGACGCCTTTAAGATTAATTAAGATAAGGATAAACATCCGGGAAAAACTTATCTTTATCTGTATTAGCTAAAACGCGTCTACATGTATAGACGTCTTTTACACTAATTAAGATAAGGATAAACATCCGGAAGAGAAGTAGAAATAGCTTAGGAAACCTAAATTGCGTCGTGTCTTACAGACGCCTTTTAGCTAATTAATCAACTGATTAAAATTCAAATTTAAACGTTAAAATAAGAATAAACTCTAAATGGCGTCCACACTGGTAGACGTCTTTTAGACTTCTTCATATTTCAACTGAAATTTGAGTTAAAATCAATTTAATTGATTAACTTAAACATGTCTGTTAAACCCGACACTTTTCAGATAATTAACTTAAAAAGATCAATAAAAATTAACCAATGATTAAATATCAGACCATTCTGAGGCATTATTATATGATATGAAATTTACTCGAAATGATGTCAAAATTAGCGTGTCTACAGCCAAATCTTTACTGATGACATCGTAGCTACATCATTCCCAATGAGTAGTATGTCATCTACGTAAAGAACTAGAAAAGTGACTGCACTCCCACTGGTCTTCTTGTATACATAAGGCTCATCTTCATTCTTAATGAAATCATAAGACTTGACAGCCTCGTCAAATCTTATGTTCCAGCTCCGGGAAGCTTGCTTCAATCCATAAATGGACTTCTGAAACTTGCACACTTTATCTGGAGATTCTTTAGATGTGAAACCTTCTGGTTGTATCATATACACCTCTTCCTCAAGGTTACCATTGAGGAAGGCAGTCTTCACATCCATCTGCCAGATTTCATAATCAAAATGTGCAGCAATGGAGAGTAGAATTCTGATCGACTTTATTATGGCAACTGGTGAGAAAGTCTCGTCATAGTCAATTCCTTGCCTTTGACGATATCTCTTTGCCACCAACCTTGTCTTATAAGTGTTGATCCGTCCAACAGCACCGATCTTTCTCTTAAAGATCTACTTGCAACCGATGGGTACAATACCCTCGGGCAAGTCCTCCAAGTTCCAAACTTGGTTGGTGTACATAGACTGGATTTCTGAGTTCATGGCTTCTTGCCATTTCCCGGCTTCTGGGCCTTCTATGGCCTCCTGGTAGGTTTTAGGATCATCATCCTCATTATATTCTACCTTAGACTCACCTTCAGCGATATGTCCCACATATCGTTCGGGTAGTCTAGGTACTCTACCTGATCTACGAGGCTCATTTGTGTGTACCTGAACAGATTTAGGAACTGATATCTCATCTGATGATAATGCAGTTATTTGGGGATCTGGAACCTCTTCCAGTACTATTTTACTCCCACTGTCTTCCTGGAGAAGGTCTTTCTCTTCCAAGAAGACAACTTTCCTGGCGACAAACACCTTTTGTTCACTAGGATGGTAAAAATAGTATCCAAAAGTTTCCTTTGGATATCCCACAAAAATGCATTTATCAGTTCGTGATTCCAGCTTGTCTGGATCATGCCTCTTTACATGAGCAGGACAACCCCAGACTTTAACATGTTTAAATTCTGGTTTCTTGCCTTTCCATATCTCACATGGAGTAGAGGCCACAGACTTGCTGGGTACTCTATTTAGTAGGTATGTTGCTGACTCTAGAGCATACCCCAAGAGGGACACTGGTAATCCCGAAAAGCTCATCATGGATCCCACCATGTCCAACAAGGTGCGATTCCTCCTTTCTGATACACCATTCATTTGTGGTGTATATGGAGGGGTTAGCTGAAAAAGGATACCATTATCCTTTAAGCATTGTGTGAAATTAGTACTCAAGTATTCTCCTCCTCGATCTGATCGAAGAGCTTTAATATTCTTTCCTAACTGCTTCTTTACCTCATTCTTTAACTCTTTGAACTTCTCAAATGCTTCCGACTTGTACTTCATTAAGTACACATAGCCGAATCTTGAGAAGTCATCGGTGAACGTGATGAAGTATGAAAAGATACCTTTGGCTTGGGTGGACATGGGACCACATACATCCGAATGTATTAGTTCCAGAATGTCCTTGGCACGTTCTCCATGTCCAGTAAATGGAGATTTTGTCATCTTTCCCATAAGGCATGATTCACATGTTGCAAATGATTCATAATCGAATGCAGTTAAGTAACCATACTTGTACAACTTTTGCAACCTGCTTTCGCTAATGTGCCCAAGTCTACAATGCCACATGTAGGCCTGGTTCACACAATTCTTACTCTTCTTAAGAGCATTATCAATTTGAAGATTGTAATAAGAAACATCTAAGAGATATAGACCGTTGACTAAAGATGTCGAAGCTATTGATTTATTACCATAATAAATCGAACAACTTCTATTCTCAATAGTCAACTTATATCCTATCTTGTCCAAACAAGATATTGATATGATGCTCTTTATTATGCTAGGAACATAATAACAATCTTCTAAAAGTAAGGCGTCTCTTGATGGAAGCCTGAGGTTTGCTGTCCCAACAATAATCGCCGCAACTTTTGCGCCGTTTCCTAGCCTCAATTCCACCTCACCTTGTCTCAGCTTACGCTTACTTGTCAGCATCTGCACATCGTGGCAGATATGAGAAGTACATCCGGTATCTAATACTCAAGATATGGAATCTCTAACTGACAAGTTGATATCTATCATATAGATATCTGAAGTTTCAGACAGCTTCACCTTTCTATGAGCTTTATCGTTAAGGAACTCCTTGCAGTTCCTCTTCCAGTGACCATACTGCTTATAGTAGAAGCAGTCACCCTTCACTACTCTTTTGCCCTTGTCCTTCGATCTTTTATCGTTAACTATCATCTCTACTTCAGGGGCATCTAATGTCGATTTAGCAGGAGGATCAGCTCTAGGGACAAATTCAATGTGCTCAGGTCTGAAGACATTCTTCAGGTTTCTGAACCAATCCGAGTAGATTAGGTAAGTCAATAGGGCATCAAGTATGCCACGGAGTGGGTTATTCGACGACATAATTCCCTATAGGAGATAAGTAAAATTTATTTAGCAGATGTTCAATTATTAAAATTTAAAATAAGACATGGTCTTTTGTTCAAGTTTAACTCCCACTAATTTTCGACGGACTGTATAACCCTCAGTTATACAGAACGGGAGACACCGACAGTCTCCTAGTGGGAATCAGAATCTCAATGACTTGCACTACAGCCTTGTGGATAGTACAACAAACTGTAATACAATCAAAGAGCACCCAACTTATGGGACTTGCAACTCCTTGCAATATCTGATCATGGCTTCGGTCCCCAGAGATTTAATGGCCTTGTGGATAGCACAACAAACCATTAATTCTGGTCTAAGCTAACCATCGTTACGCGACGAGCATAGATTTGCATGCAACCCTTGTAGATAACACAACAAAGCTACATAGTTCCTCTACCCCGATCTATAGGCATCTAATGCCATAGCCATAGTTTCTCCTCCCAATTAAACAGGCCTTGTGGATAGCACAACAAACCTGTCTAAAGTGATTCGAATCCTATGACTATAACGATAGTGGACCACGCGGTAAGTTATTAACTACTCACGTTACGGCTTAGAGTTTATCTGAGGGTATTTAGATAACTTTTATCTTGGTCTCTCCTAAGTGATAGTATATAAATATATCATATATATTTAGTAAATACTATACCTGCTTTGATTCATAATCAAAAGGAAATAATGCATCTCATACATGTCATTAGTGTGGTCATGGATAGCACAGTGAGTTTGACTGGAGCCAACAGTCAAACGCACACACAATCTAACATAACATTTACATTAGATAAACCTACAAACACATAGGTAAGAGATCTCCATCTTTTCACCTTCTTGGTTGCAGTTGTGGATCGTCCTCGCTCCTTCCTCGGTTGCCTCGATCATATTACATTTAAATTCTAGAATTTACAAATAAATTGAAGAAGGCCTTATGACGAGTACAAGAGAGAGAGGGAGGTAGAAATACATCGGAGTATGAGAGAAAGAGGTGTGCATACCTCTATTTATGAACAATTAATAAAAAATCATACATCCACGATCCACACAATCTATTCATCACATGAATAATTAATTAAGTGCATATTGATCGCTCAAAATTATGTGTCGTTAAGCTTATTCGAACATCAATCTTAAAATTTCGATTTCCACATATAATTATTTGAAAAATAGCAAGTAGTGAGATTGGGTCGAATCCATTGGGAAATAGATTTTTAAAGTTGAAAACTTTGAGTTTTTAGAGAAAAAATAGAGAAGAAAGAAGAGGGAGCATAATGATTTGATTTGTTAAGAATTAAAATTAATCGGACTTATTATGAACTCACAAAAAGAGCACTCCTAAACGAACATAATCAGACCATTTACTGAACTAAGACTACCTCTAAAACACTAATTAAAAGTATAATATAAAATTTGAGTAGTGTCAACAGAAGAAAAAATAAAAGTTGTAGAACAAAAAGATGGAGAAAAGATAACTATTTTCAAAGGAGCTACTATCATTCATTATCAGAATAATATGAAATTTTACAGAGACATTTAAAATACAAAATTAACATAACTTTCATAATGAAACTTTTACATAACATATTCGAAATACAGTGTAACATGGAGAACTCAAAAACTAGAGAGAGACAGTAGAGAGAGAAAATTGATGTTTGCAGCCGCCGTAGCCCTTCGCGCGGATCCTTGGTAGCCTTGGACTCCTTCCAATGGTCAGTTGCAGTGCCTCGAATCCACCTCTTGCACTAATAGCCGCTGGTTTGAGAGAGATGTAGAGAGAGAGAGAGAGAGAGTGAAAGAGAGGGAGAAAGTGGGAGAGAAATTGAGAGAGAGAATTTCCAAAAAAAACAAGCTTCGCTTTTTCCTCCCCCCTCCCATAGTTTTATAGAAGAGAATTCTTAATTCAAATTTTGAATTTCAAATAGGGTAATAAATAGGCTATTAAGCTCCCCCTTGATTAGTGGATCTTCTTTTAAGCCCATAAAGACTATTTTGAATTTTGAATTTTGAATTTTGAATTAAATATCTTTCTTTTTAAATTTCAAGATTCCCTCCTCCTCTCTCTCTTGATTTCATAGAAGAGAATTCTTAATTCAAATTTTGAATTTCAAATCCTCTAATAAATGGGCACTTAATTGCTCGCATTAAGCTCCCCCTTGATTAGAGGATTATCCGTGAATGCATATTTGAAATTTAAATTTGGAGAGGGATATTTCAAAATTCGAATTTTGAATTGAAGAATAAATGATATTTTCGAGATTTTGAAATAACATTTTTGAAATTTGAATTCCGAAATTCCCTCTTCTCTCTCTTAGTTGGCTTGTGGTTCCCCTTTTAAGACAAAAAGAAATACAATCTTGTTCCTTCTAGGATTTAAACCCTGGTCACTTCCTTGAAATTTAAGTAGTCCAACCACTATGACATCTGCTTGTTTATGTCTTACATAACAGTTAAGTTTATGCGACAATAAATCATCCAACTACACATTAAATAATAGTCGAGAAAGTCTTATTTGAGAATGAAATTGCTATCCTTATTCAATCCATGGAGTGATGATATTTGAAATTCGAATTTTACAGAATTGATATGTTTGAAAGCATAATTGATTTATCTATCATTTCATATAATTTTGTTTATTAAATTGATAGCAAAGTGTGTAAGTTTCATCTGTTATTTATGTAAAATTGTGAACTTATCACACCCCCCAACTTAATCATTGTTAGTCCCTTAGCAATACAATCATTTGAAAAATTAGGATTACCATGATCAGTAAAAGGAATCACACTTCATTTTAAAGGATATCTATTGCAAATGGTAGGTAATTTGAATTCAAGTTTTCGTTCTCCCGCCCACCAAACTTAGAATCAGGACAAGTGATTGTGCATATCATTTGAGGTGCTTGGAGTTCATTTCTATCCTGTTTGGTATATCGTTACCTTCCCTGACTCTTGGAGTAGAATTACCCAGGGGAGAGAACAGAAAAAGAGATCTCTGGATTAGTTGGCTAGGTTCGCTTTTCGGTTTTCACCCCGACTTAAAACTTTTTAGGATTTGGTCTTATTTTGTTGTGAAGGACTTTAGCACGATTGTTTTGTGCTTTGAGAGTGCGTACTTTTTGTCACTCTCTTTATTTTTGTCTGAGGGGAGGTGCATACTTTTTGCCACCGTCCTTCCTTTGACTCTTTTGAAGCATATTTATTTGATTTTCACGCTTCTGATTGTCCTTTTTTCGAAGTGACCGCCTCTTTAAAGTGTTAAGTGGTTTGATCTCCTATTACGAATCCTAACTTTCCGTTTGTTTGACCTAAAAATAAAAACAGAATGGGTAATTCTACACTTCGAGTCAACTCCAACAACTCTACACTTTCAGGATCTTTCACTCTTTCCAAGTTACCGTGTGTGTGTGAAAATCATCCCGTCATGATTCTTTGTAGAGAGGGGAGTTAATTCAAACTTTTACTCAACTTCCTAACTCAATTTTGATCAAGATTCCCTAAATGAATTATGATAGATAAGAATTTCTGTTGGAGTGTGAAAATAAAGCATTTTTTTTTTTGAAAATTTGAGTGAAAAAATTTCAAAAATTTTATTCATTTTAAACGATTTTATTCAATATGCACTATGATTCTCCCCCCAACTTGAATGACATTGTCCTCAATGGCATAGAAATGCACAAAAATTATTTAATATGGAATTCATGATGAGGAGAGATACAACCTGAGGTGTGACGAGGCTTCTCTCTGTTCTCCAAGGTGGATTTTATGAGTTTTCTAAAAAGAAAAGAAAAAGAGAATAATCAAAATAAAAATGAGAAGATTGGGTTGCCTCCCAATAAGCGCTAAGTTTAACGTCTTCAGCCAGACGCATGCGAGTTCTTATCAACCTGGGTCAATTGATTTGTTGGTATCATTTTGTGTACCCTGCTCAGATATTCTCAGAGCCATACTTTTCCTACTCATGTAGTGATGATTTGTCTGATTTGACCATTTGACTACCTCATTCACGCCTACTTCACTTAGACCTTGGTTCATGTATAATTCTCCTCTCGACTTAACATGTCTCACCATATGAATGTCGTGCATGCGATCAGACTGTAAGTAATTGTGCTCAAATTCAGGAGGAGATATAGGAGATGGCAGTGTTGGCCTAGGGTGCAATTTTCGTACAGGTTCAATGATAGGCCAAGGACTAAGCGAGTGAGGCAAATTGTGAAGTGAATCAATGTCCTTCGTGTAGGATAAAGACTGTTCAAACTCCAAATTCTCTTCGAAGGGAAAGAGGAATTGTTCTAAATCTGGACTATCATCTACTATATTATCCATGGCATGCACTGTATAACAATCCTCATTCTGATCTAAGTACTTAGGAGCTTGAAAAATATTGATCCCAATCTGCCGGTCCCCAAAAGATATGCCCATCTTACCTGTCGCACAATTGATATTTGCCTTTGTAGCTAAGAATGGACGTCCTAGAATGATTGGAGTGTGATTCAAATCTGAGGATGAGGCCATATCCAAGATAAGGAAGTCCACGGGGAAGTAGCAATCTTCAATTTGGACAATTACATCCTCAATGAGTCCTCGTGGCACTTTAATTGATCGATCTGCCAGTTGGAGAATAATAGGAGTGGCCTTCAGTTCTTCAAGATCTAATTGTTCATAGGCAGAAGTGGGCAAAAAGTTTACACTAGCCCCAAGATCAAGAAGTGCCTTGTCAAATGTGATTCCTTCAATAACACAAGAGATAAGTGGAGCCCCAGGATCTTTCATCTTTTTGGGCAATTGGTTAAGCAAAATGGCACTCACTTCTTCAGACAAAAAGACCTTCTTATGATTTATTTTGGGCTCTCTCTTATGAGTACAAAGTTCTTTTAAAAATTTGGCATAGGCCGGCACATGTTGGATTGCATCAACCAATGGTATGTTAATGTAGACTTGTTTAAATAAGTCTATTAACTGTTCAATTTTGACTTGGATTTGATGCTTTATTTTATCTTTGCCATTCTCTAAATCTTGTGGAAAAGGGATTTCTGGTTTATAATTCTCAGGACATTCCTCCATTTTTCCTTTTCCTTGAATGATATTAGGTTGTTCATTCTCATCTTCATCTTCTTCTCCTTTTTCTTCTTCATTTTGTTCAGGATTGGGCTGACTAGATCCTTGGTTTGGGTAAGGATCCGGCAAGACTTTACCACTTCTTAAGGCCAAAATTGCTTTCGTATTTTCTAACTGTGGGCCTCTTGGTGGATTTGAGCCCATTTGAGGTTGGGCTTAAGGATTAGGTAGGATTGCTTGATATTGGAAACCCCGAGGATAGTTTCGCGGGTTTGCAATGGGTTGACTTGGTAATGGGCCCACTTCCCTCCTCATGGTTGTATCAGCCATTTGACCCAATTGGGCTTCTAATTTCGAAATGGATTGTTGTTGAGAGATGACCAATTGTTGCAATTGTTGCTGTTGATTCATGAGTAATTGTTGCAGCATATTGAATTTGTCATCATTTTGATTTGATAGCTGATGTTGTGGGATTTGATATGGGGGTTGAGAGAACATATTCTAATTGTTATTGGGCTGAAAGTAAAGAGCTTGAGCTTGGGACTGGATAGGTTGTCTTTTATTGAAAGATTGATTTGGATAGTAATTCTGTTGATGGGCCATGTTCTGAAAATTTTGTGCTTGTGGATTTGGAGCTTGGGCTTGTTGAGATTTCCATGAAAAATTAGGTTGATTCTTCCAACCAGGGTTGTAGGTGTTAGAATATGGATCATGATTGGGCTTTGAATAACCCTGGGCTGCTTGGACTTATTCTTGGATGAACGGTAGCAATTGGGCTGCCGTAGGACACTCACTGACATGGTGAGTTGGGCTGGCACAAAGATTACAAGCTTCTTGATAAGATGGAGAAGATTCGGAGTAAGGTCTTGATTGTGCATGGATATTAGATCCTTGGTTATTCGAAGCTAGGACTTGGTCTAGCTTTTGGGCCATAAGATCCATTTTGCTCATTTGTTGGGCCAGAAAGTCCACCTTATCCAACTTTTGGGCCAAGGCATTGATATCCATCTTAGGTTCAAATTCTCCTCTATTTCTTATTTCATAAACTCCAGTCCGTTTGGATGTTCTCACAGATCTTTCATATGATGAAAGTGAAGCATGATTTATTAAATTTTCACTTAGCATTTCAAACAAATCATAAGCTTCTTCCTCACTTTTGCTCATGAATGCTCCTCCACAAGATGCATCTACCATTTGCCTGTATTGTGCATCTAAACCTTCATAGAATGCTTGCACAATTTTCCATCTAGAAAATCCATGGTGTGGACATTTTCTCAACAATTCTTTCAATCGTTCTCAAGATTTATGAATTTGTTCTCCTGGTAATTGTGAGAATCCAGTTATACCCCTTCTTATTGTATTTGTTCTCCCAATAGGATATAATTTTTTTAGGAATTCTTGTTGCATTTCGGGCCAAGTCCTAATGGGCTTCCCTATCGTTCCAAGCCAATATTTGGCTTTGTCCTTAAGTGAGAAAGGGAATAGGGTAAGTCGAAGGGCATCTTCCCTGAAATCTTGAATTTTCATGGTTGAACAAATCTCAAAGAATTCATCCAAATGTTTACATGGATCTTCATTGGTATTCCCATAAAAAGATGGGAGCATTTGGATGGTGCTTGGCTTGATCTCATAATAGCTAGCATGGACATTAGGCAATTGGATACAAGATGAAGGATTATAGTCTTGAGGAATGAAGTATTCCTTCATTTGTTTAGACATTTGTTGATTATTTCCAACCATTTGATGTTGAATATTGGTTTGGTGATGTAGGTATCTCTCAATTTCTTGAATGGGTTTGATAATATATGGCTTTTGAGATCTTCTACCTATCATATACTGGACCAAGATGAGATGAGAATGGTTGTTTTTGTGATTTTTATTTTTATATATTTTTTATGTTTATTTATGCAAAGACAAACAAGTTAATAACAAATTCTTAATGACCTAAGTGTATCCTAGACTTAAGGATGATATTTCTCACAAAATGGCTACAATTCACTATGAATCACCCCTACAATAGATCAATCGGCCAGGTAAGAGGTGGGATAGTGGGAGGCTTCCCCTACTTTCGTAGGGACCTAATTAAATAACCACTTGTCCACTTAGGCGTTTACCTTTGTAACCTCTAGCTTAGACACCGTTATCCAAAGTAGAAATGAATTCAAAGCTCGGTCCAATCATAGTGTGAACCGTAGGTGCAATTGCTATTTGATTTTTATTGGGCTTGGGACAATGCAAGATGGAGTGTTTGTGGTTTGTAGTTTGTGGGCCAAAGAAGGGTGATGAAATCTCCACCTTATCTTGTTATGAAGATGCCCTTAAATTATTTTATCAATGAGATGCACACCACAATCCAATCAAGTTTGTTTTGTACAATAATGAAATGACAATGTATGAACATGTTATTTGCACAATTTAAAAAGACTTACCTTGCCTCCCGCACTCTTCAACATGAAACAAATGACAAAAATTTAAAACTAATGCATTCCTAAATGATGCATGTCCTAAAACATGGTAGTTTGGTTTCTAATCTTGAAATGCATTTTTTTTAATTTTGTTTTTCTGATTTTTTTTATTTAATGAGGTCTATATCTATTTTAAGCAAATCTGAAAATAAAAATATTAAAGAAATTGGAACAAACTCACCAAGTTGAGCTTTCCTTTTGTCTTCTTTTTTTTTTAAAAAAAAAAATTCCTGCAAAAAGAGAAAATGAATGTGAGTATGGATTTATACAAATGGACCCAAAATAATCAAAATTAAAATTTTAATTCCCCGGCAACGGCGCCAAATATTGATCGCTCGAAATTATGTGTCGTTAAGCATATTCGAACATCAATCTTAAAATTCCAATTTCCACATATAATTATTTGAAAAATAGCAAATGGTGAGATTTGGTCGAATCCACAGGGAAATAGATTTTTAAAGTTGAAAACTTTGAGTTTTTAGAGGAAAAATAGAGAAGAAAGAAGAGGGAGCATGATGATTTGATTTGTTAATAATTAAAATTAATCGGACTTACTATGAACTCACAAAAAGAACACTCCTAAACGAGCATAATCAAACCATTTACTGAACTAAAACTACCTCTAAAACACTAATTAAAAGTAGAATATAAAATTTGAGTAGTGTCAACAGAAGAAAAAATAAAAGTTGTAGAACAAAAAGATGGAGAAAAGATAACTGTTTTCAAAGGAGATACTGTCATTCATTATCAGAACAATATGAAATTTTACAGAGACATTTAAAATAAAAAATTAACATAACTTTCATAATAAAACTTTTACATAAAATATTCGAAATACAGTGTAACATGGAGAACTCAAAAACTAGAGAGAGACAGTGGAGAGAGAAAATTGATGTTTGCAGCCACCGTAGCCCTTCGCCCGGATCCTTGGTAGTCTTGGACTCCTTCCAATGGTCAGTTGCAGTGCGTCGAATCCACCTCTTGCACTAATAGCCTCTGGTTTGAGAGAGATGTAGAGAGAGAGAGAGAGTGAAAGAGAGGGAGAAAGTGGGAGAGAAATTGAGAGAGAGAATTTCCAAAAAAACAAGCTTCGCTTTTTCCTCCCCCCTCCTATAGTTTTATAGAAGAGAATTCTTAATTCAAATTTTGAATTTCAAATAGGGTAATAAATAGGCTATTAAGCTCCCCCTTGATTAGTGGATCTTCTTTTAAGCCCATAAAGACTATTTTGAATTTTGAATTTTGAATTTCGAATTAAATATCTTTCTTTTAAAATTTCAGGATTCCCTCCTCCTCTCTCTCTTGATTTCATAGAAGAGAATTCTTAATTCAAATTTTGAATTTCAAATCCTCTAATAAATGGGCACTTAATTGCTCGCATTAAGCTCCCCCTTGATTAGAGGATTATCCGTGAATGCATATTTGAAATTTAAATTTGGAGAGGGATATTTCAAAATTCGAATTTTGAATTGAAGAATAAATGATATTTTCGAGATTTTGAAATAACATTTTTGAAATTTGAATTATGAAATTCCCTCTTCTCTCTCTTAGTTGGCTTGTGGTTCCCCTTTTAAGACAAAAAGAAATACAATCTTGTTCCTTTCAGGATTCAAACCCTGATCACTTCTTTAAAACTAAGTATTCCAACCACTATGCCATCTGCTTGTTTATGTCCTACATTCACATAAAAGAATAGTTAAGTTCATGCGGCAATAAATCATCCAACTACACATTAAATAATTGTCGAGAAAGTCTTATTTGAGAATGAAATTGCTATCCTTATTCAATCCATAGAGTGATGATATTTGAAATTCGAATTTTACAGAATTGATATGTTTGAAAGCATAATTGATTTATCTATCATTTCATGTGATTTTGTTCATTAAATTGATAGCAAAGTGTGTAAGTTTCATCTGTTATTTATGTAAAATTGTGAACTTATCACATATCCATGACCACGGTGTGTTTTAAACATCCACATAAGATTCAGCGCATCACATGGCTAAAAATAAAAGAGTTTTCAAAATAAATAAGTTTTGGCTTTCAGAAAGCTGGGATTCAATCAAAATTTGTATTTGAATTTCGAAAAACAATTTTAATTAACTTAGCATGCAATTAAATCAAAATTTAAAAGCAATAAACACACATCACATGTGCACACACTCCGAATTAATAATTCCATATTATTCCATGCAAATTAGAACAATTCTAATAATCTAATACTTAGATTAAACCCCATTAATAATCTAACAATTAGACTATTAATGACTAATCTAACTCTTAGACTAGTCCAACAAATGTAATTAACAATTTAACACTTAAATTATTAATTAACTCTAATTATAAATTAACCACTAATCTAACTCTTAGATTAGTTAATTAATGTTAATTAGTAATTTAATACTTAAATTATTAATTAACACTAATTAATTAATAACTATAATCTAACAATTATATTAGTTAAATTTAAAATTAATTATTAATTTAACACCTAAATTAACAATTTACCTTAATTAATTAATAATTACTAATCTAACAATTAAATTAGAAGATTGATGTTAATCATTAATTTAACCCTTAAATTAATAACTAACAATTAATCATTAAAGACTACTAATTTAACACTTAAATTAGTCATTTAAATTAATTATTAATTTACCAATTAAATTAATAACTAATTCAAATATATAATTAACAATTAGATGAAATAATAGTTAATAATCTAACAATTAGACTAATAACTATAAATAACTAATTTAACATTTAAATTAGTTAAATTAAGGTTAATTATTAATTTAACCATTAAATTAATATTTAACCCTTAATCAATCATTCTAATTGTTAATATTAAAATGATTCCAAATCATTAATATGCCCAATAAATAAAAAATGAATAATAAATATAAATTTCAAAACAATTTTGAATTTTAAAATTTAATTCAAATTTTATTTGAATTTTAAATGGGCTCATTTGGGGTTTTAGGGGGTTTAAATGGGAAATATATAGGAGAAATTGATCCTGCCGGTTCGAGCCAGGGAGGATCGGCCGAACTGACCCGGTCGGACTAGCTCGGGACCGGCCGGCCCCCTTTCCTTTCTTCCCCACCTGCAACCCTAACCTGCAGCAGGTTGTAGGCGGCGGCTAGGCTCGTTGCAGGCCGCCGCCGGCCCCGGCCGGCGATGCCCCCGGCGCCGGCAAGGGCCACCGGTGGCCTCCGGTTGGGGTGTAATCCAAGCCCAAAAACCGACTTAGGGCTTAATTATGCAGCCCTCCAAGGCCACTTCGGTGCCGATCTTGGTGACCGGTGGATAGTGGTGACTATCCTCTATGGATCCGGAGTCTCGGCCGGCCATCCCAACGCTTGGGAAGCTCGTATGAAGTCGCCGAAAAGCCTAGGTTCATCATTTCATGAAGAACACCATAACACCTCAAATAAAATCTGAAAAATCACAAAAGAATAATATAATTATTTGTGTTCATCTTATGAACACTATTTCGTCATTTTAATCGGATTAAATGCATGGAATAACTCATGAAAAAATTAATTTGGAGATCGAAACGGGACGAAAAACAGTGGAACCTGGTTCTGATACCACTGTTGGGTTTCTCGAGTTTATCCGAATCGCTCACGCAGCAGAAAATAAAATAAAACAACGATCCGTTTTCCCGTTTCAAAAAATAAAAATCGATTATCGAATAATCGAAGTTCTCACCGTGTGCGGATTCGAATCTGCAACCGTTCGGTTCCGTCGGTGCGACACCGCAAGCCGCGCAAGCGCCCGGCCTCTAGCGAAGTCCACGCGATCCTCCTCGCGACGGATATCCTCACGTTCCTCGTTCTTCGCAGCCCACGAAACCTCTGTCAGTCGCCGCAATGATCGCCGCAACGTGCGGCCGATTTCCCGTCGAACGGGATTCGGAGAAGCGGCGGAGCAGATCTAGATCTGTCTGGACGCCAGAGAGAGAGAGAAACAGAGGAGGGGAGGCTAGGGTTAGCAGCAGATTGGCCTGCTCAGCCTATTCGCTATGTTTTATACTAATCGCGCGATTTTTCATAAAAACCTCTGGTTTGTATAAAATCTACTTATTTATCCATCGCCCTTAGAATCATGTGCTTGTGACCCTCTAAGCCCAAGTACCAGTCCAGTTAATGGTCCAACAAGCTAAGTGACTCCTCACTGGCTTTATTAATCAATTAATAACCCTTTATTAATTAATTAATTAATCAATCGAATTGATGTCGCACATCGAATTCAACCGGGCCTCCGATCACGTTGGGTGCCAAGCAATACCGCGTGAACCCGGAAGGTATTGGGGTTAAGTAACCCACTCTTGGAACCTCTCCGCCGACAGTTACCGCGTGGATATAATCCTTCATTCGTACGATGCTCTCGAATCAACTCAGGGTATGGCGAGCTGTCAAACCCTAATCGGTCGACTCACTTGGATTGGATGTCGTTGATGAATATCGGAAAATTCCTTTCCCGATATTATCGTCCGCCCTGGCCAGGGACTTCCGCGCATCCTTCCTAGAGAATTCTCTCTCTAAGAACCGAGAGCGAATGATTCCTTATTGACACACAATTCCCTTCGACGATATTCCGTTGTACCCAATCCTTGGCGTATTAGAATCCCGTGGCTAGATATTCGTAAACCAAGGTCAAAGCACTGAAGTCCACCGACAAGGTGTCCTTGGTGTCTCAGGTCCGAGGACCATCCACGCAACTGCGACAATAGAATCAAGCTGGTTGACAGTGAGGTACAATACCATTCAGCGATTCAGTCGGATCAGTTCAGTGAACTCATTCTCCAATGAGCACGTACATATTCGCCTTAGTGTCTCCACACAAGTGACTTATGAGATCAGTCACCCTCATCATATGAGCAGGAGTAATTTGTACTAGTCTAACCGGATATCCGATGTCCTTCTCGAATATCCTCCGACTATGAACGATTAAGAATATGTGTGTTTAAGTGATCAGTCTCATTACTATGATCTCATCATAATCTGATCACTATAGCACATATCACGGACTTCATTATGAAACGATTATTAATGCGATTTACACATAATAAATATTACTTTATTATATTAATAAATGAACAAGATTTACATAGTCAGATTGGCTTGTAGGCCACCTAAAACTAACAGACTCAATCTAATAATGTCCCCAAATCCGGGTCCCAACAGCCTTAACATCAAGATCAAGTGTAGCAGTGTTCGAAACCACTTCCTAACATAACACTCAGATCAACCTAATCAGATTAAAAGCCCTATCATGCTTAGAACACAACCAAGATTGGAAGACATTCGCCCCTCCTCAGCCCAGTCCGACTGCGACTCTAGGCAGATCAAGGCAAATCTAGGAATCCGTCCCAAGTTCTCCCATCCTAAGATGGTCCTTTCCAGTTTGGGACCACTTCTTGAACCCAACTTTCTCGAACATGATTGGTTTCTCACGAGACTCTGCACTACTATATAAGGATCCTTAGACCAACAAGCCAAGGTATGCTCACATTCGCCCAAGCTTCCTCGGCTTTCTCCTAGCACCCCATCCTTCTGACTTAGGCATCGAAGGGAGATCTTCCGGATTATTGTCTAGGGCCCTTAATGGTGTTCTCTTTTATAGGAATGGCTAATTTCCGACCCTCCAATCATAGGCGAAGGACTCTAATCGTGGCGGACGAGATTTTGACCCATCATCTTTTGACACCATCTGTAAGAAATCAATCTAAGAAGCCATAACTAGAAGACACCGTATCAAAGTTCCCAGGCAAAGGGATGCCAGTCGAGATAGCTGCGATTGATCTACTCTGACTGGACAAGTCATCTACGCGATCCATGAAGATGATCGCAAAAGGAAACACACCCACACTTCGGAAGCTCAAAGTGCCAATCTAGAGGTTCCTACTGTTGATCAATCCCTACTTATCAAGGAGCCAATCATCTTCACTGACGAAGATTTACGAGATATCATAATTCTCCATAAAGATGCTCTGGTAATTGAAGCTGAGATCGTAGGACATCACGTCAAAAGGTATTCGTCAACAACAATAGTCCCTTGGATATCTTCTTCCTTGATGGTTTTCAATAACTTGTCTCCATATGTATGAACATGAGGAAGGAGAGATCACGTATATATGGGTTTAGTGACCAGCTAGTGCCTGCTGAACAAATAGTCCTCTTGATAACCTTAGGGACTCCTCCCTTGTCAATTACTTGGGAGGTTGAGTTCCTTGTGATCGATGTGCAAGGATCTCCTCATTAGAACGATGATTGCAACGGAAAAAAAGTGATAAATACATAAAATCGTTCCTAGTCTGTGTCAAAGAACATAAAGAGAATTTCAGTGATCGAGCATCACCTTATGCATAATCGAATTTTCATTCGTGTGCTTCTAACGGTGTGGCACTGCAAGCCGCGCAATCGTTCGACCTCTAGAAATATCCATGCGATCCTCCTGGTGATGGATCACCCTCGGTTCCTCGCTCGGTGCAGTGCCTTCAGTGGCCCCTCATTGCCGCATAGGTGCTCGCGGCATGCGCATGGAGTGTTCCCGACGATCGAGAATCAAAGCGATGAAGCGACGAACCCGAAGGGGGCGCCCTCTATAGCCACACAGAGAGAGAGAGAGAGAGAGAGAGAGAGAGAGAGAGAGAGAGAGAGAGAGAGAGAAAGAAAGAAAGAAAGAAAGAGAGAGAGAGAGGAGAGAGAGGGGGGACGGCCAGGGCAGCCCAGTGTTGCATGGCCTAGGGCTACCCTCTCTGCATGTATTTAGATTAAGTTGTTCCGTATTTTTTCGAAAAAATTGCTGACTTAATTTAAATCCCATTTATGATCAGTTAATCTGAGAATCTTTGTGCGTTTGACCCTCTAGACCCAAGTACCAGTTTAGTTAATGGCCCGTTAAATTCAGTAACACTTTACTGACTTAATTAATTAATTAATACCACATATTAATTAGTTACCTTATCAACTAAGTGTTGCGCACTTAAATTGATCGGACTTCCTATCATGTTGGGTGCCAAGTTGTTAACATTGCATGATTTCAAAAGGTATTGAGGTTCAGCAACCCATTCAAGGAACCTTTCCGTCGACAATTACCGTGTTGATATAATCCTTCACTCGTACAATGTTGTCGAGTCAACTCAGGATATAGTGTACTATCAAACTCTAACCGGTTGACTCATTTGGTTCAAATGTCGCTGTATAATATCAGAAAACTCCTCTCTTGACATTATGTCTGCTCTAGCCAAGGACTTCAACACATCCTTCCTAGAGCATTCTCTTTCTGATTATCAAAAACAAATGACCCATATTGAATACTCAATTTCCTTCGAAGGTATTCCACTATACCGATCCTTGACTATTTAGAATCCTATGTTTAGAGATATATTAGCTAAGATCAAAGCACAGAAGTCCACCGAAAAGGTATCCTTGGTATATCAGCTTCGAAGACTATCGACACAACTATGAAAATTGAATTATGTTGGTTGACAGTTAGGTACATTACCATTTAGCGATTCAGGTTGAATTAGTTTAATGAACTCATTCTTCAATGAGTACCTACATATCTACCTTAGTGTCTCCACATGTTGACTATGAGACCAGTCACCCTCATCATATGAGTCGGAATAATCTGTACTAGTCTTACTGGATATTTGACGTCCTTTTCAGATATTCTCTGACTGTGAATAATTAAGAATGTGTGTTTATAAGTGATCTTATGATCTCATCATAATCTGATCACTATTGTACACATCCATAAACTTCATTATGAAACGAATATAAACAAAATACACATATGAATATTAAAGCCATTTTATTAATAATTGAACGAGATTATACAATGTTATATTGGCTTGTCGGCGACCTTAGTCTAACAATCTCCCATTTAGACTAAAGTTAATCATGTTTGTACTAAATACCTATAGCCTCTACATGACACTCAAACACAATTTGAGACATTGGCTTCGTTAGTGGATCTGCTATGTTGTCAGCAAGGGGAACTCTTTTCACTAATACATCACCTTTGGCAATGATCTCTCTGATAAGGTGAAAGCACCTCAAAATGTGTTTCGACTTCTAATGAAACCGCGGCTCTTTCGCTTGTGCAATCGCCCCACTATTGTCACACGGCAGCGGGACAGGATCAGAGATACTTGGAACTACACCAAGGTTAGTGATGAACTTCTTCAACCACATTGCTCCCTTGGCAGCTTCAGCTATAACAATGTATTCAACTTCTGTCGCCGAGTATGCAGTAGTTTTCTTCTAGGAACTCTTCCAGTATACTGCTCGTCCATTCAATATGAACACAAATCCAGATGTAGATTTTCTATCATCTGGATCCGACTGAAAACTCAAGTCAGTGAATCCTCGCAGTTTTAAGTCACCTCCTTCATAAATTAGAAACATATCCTTAGTTCTTTTCAGGTACTTAAAGATACATTTCACTATCTTATAATGTTCTTTATCTAGATTAGCTTGAAATATGTTCGTAACACTTAAAGCATATGCTCAATCAGGCCTTGTATATAGCATGGCATATACGATAGATCCTATGGCAGAGGCATAGGATATTCTATCCATGATTGCCTTCTTTGTTTGAGCCTTTAGGTTCACTTTGTTTGCAGAATAACTTAAACCAGGATAAGGTTCTGGGGATTTCTTAAACCAGAATAAGAGGTATTTTGATTTGGTAAGTAGTTAGTATTCCACCCAGAATAAGGAGAATTGTACTGCACTATTCCAAGTGATTTGGTAGGAATGAGCAGAATAACGAGTGGGATAAAGAAAGGAATCGCATGTCAAAATACCCATTCCATCTTTGCATATGTTATTTTTAATTTCTATTCTTTTCAAATTACTTATTAATATGTATATTATTATTGGATTTGTCATTATTTTTATTCTCATTTCCAAAATTAACACACGTTACAACATGAATATATAATTTTTTTTTAAAGTTATATTATTATTATTTTCCCGTCAAATTCGATGACTTAACACAGTATATTGTCAAAAAGGAATTTAGAATAAAAATATTCATTTGAATGAGATAAGATTGACAACATGTTGTGACCAAAATTATATTTTTATGGACGCAAAAAATAGAATAATGAATTAAATTCATTAGATAAATATTACTACAAGACTATTCTCAGCATATAGTAAATCATTAACCTTTTATTCTATTCTTTTCTAATGACACAATGATGACTGTGACAACCTCAAATGTATACGTTTCAATCTCAACATAGCAAAATATAGTCCTCAAGTTGTATAACATATCGTACACTTAGTTACGCCAAAATTTTATTTATAGACAAAGTCACCTACCAGAACAATTTACACAAAACCGTCAGTTCAATAAATAAAATTTTATTTTTACAATATCTATTATAATTGGAAAAAAAAAATTAATACATCATTCATGAGTCGTCTTTTTAGCCAAATCCACGAGCGACCATCCTTTACCCCTGTGATAAAAAATTTGAATTTCTACAAACAAAGAATTAGTAGACTATGTGCAACAAATACGAAAATAAAATAAAAAAATGAGAACAATAAAATTACATTACCTACCGTTGTCATAACCTCACCATCCATCGGGTACACTGTAACGCTGTCAAGTATTAATCATTTCTAGGCTCAAAAACATGTATATAGTATACAAAATATCATTGTCCACTGGGGTTGCTCCAAACAATGGAACCATCCTACTAATAGACTCAATTTAATTCTTTCATCATTGCCTATAATGACCGAATTAGGAGCGTGCAATTTTGCCCTCCTACTATCAAAAAACACACTGAGACATCGTTGCATTGAAGCCACCCGACAATCTTAGCGTACCAAGTGATAGGGTTGCAAATTTACACAATATGAACCATCCTCAGTGGAGATGCAAGAAAGCAGGCTCAGAAATAAAAAGTTAATATTGATGGAAATCATTGTCCAGTGGGGTTGTTCCAAACAGTGGAACCATCCAACCAATAGACTCATTTCCAGTATTTCATCATTGCCCAATGAGCGAATTAGGAGCGTGCAATTTTGCCCTCCTGCTTGTAGACACGCTAATTTTGACGTCATTTCGAGTAAATTTCATATCATACAATAATGCCTCATAATGGTCTGATATTTAATCATTAATTAATTTTTATTAATCTTTTTAAGTGTCGGGTTTAACAGATGTGTTTAAGTTAATCAATTGAATTGATTTTAGCTCAAATTTGAATTAAAATATGAAGAATTCTAAAAGACGTCGACCCATGTGGACGCCATTTAGAGTTTATTCCTGTTTTAACGATTAAATTTGAATTTTAATTAATTAATTTATTAACTAAAAGGCGTCTGGAAATGTCGACGCGTTTTAGGTTTCCTAGGCTATTTTAACTTCTCCTCCGGATGTTTATCCTTATCTTAATTAGGCTAAAAGACGTCTACACAGGTGGACGCTTTTTACCTAATAAAGATAAAGATAAGTTTTCCCGGATA
This sequence comes from Zantedeschia hybrid cultivar, assembly GCA_030544215.1. Lineage (NCBI taxonomy): Eukaryota > Viridiplantae > Streptophyta > Magnoliopsida > Alismatales > Araceae > Zantedeschia > Zantedeschia hybrid cultivar. The sequence continues at coordinate 66,795,704 of JARZZO010000005.1, read as the reverse complement.
TTTATCCTTATCTTAATTAATCTGAAAGGCGTCATCCAAGGTGGACGCGTTTTAGATAATTACAGATAAAGATGAATTAATCAGTAATTATCTGTCGGTTAAGATGGATAAATTCGGAGTTTTTCAATGTTAATCTCGAACGCAAGAAATGCCTATAAATACCCTGCATGTTGAAGAGTTAAAAAAGAAGAACAGAATTGAATTGAGTTGAGCCATAGCATTATAGCGAGTTGAAGATCGAAGCAACGTCGTAACGCCGGAGCGCTGCCATTTCCAGAAGTCGGCATCCTTTCAAGATCTTCATCCTTTCAAGAGCTTCAACCGATTGTGCATAAGTTTTTCATTACTGCATTCATCTTCATTAGTTTTAATTTTATTCTTCATATTCACTTCATGCAAACACACACCACATCATAATCTTTCAAAAACCTACTTGATCTAAGGGGTTTCAAAGCCATTAAAAAAGTGAGTTTGCTGTTTTAAATATGCTTAAAATCATGATTAGTTCAGATACTACTTCTATTTAAATTCTCATCATAGTTCTTTATTTTTGTTTCTGTCTCTGCTGCACTCAACAATAACAAGAGATCAAAAGGGGGAAATCAAGCTCAAAGCAAGAAAGACTTCTGGACGATCCTCAACCTCAAATTCAATAGCAAGAACAAAAGAACAAAGAAAGGGCTCTCTTTCTTCAGCCGGCTGAGGAAGGGGAACCAAGGACTCAATCTTCCGCGTTTTGAAAGGTAGGCGATCATATCTCTTTTGAAACTTTTAAGTTAAAAGTTTCTGGCGATCACTGCACTTTAGTTGCTGTTTTAATAGGTTAGTTTACACTAAACAACATAGATATTTCATGTTAATCACACGGTCATTCTAAGCACCTACAGCTTTTTTGGCGATCACGGTGGGACTTGGTCTCGCCATCTTTTAGTTTCTTTTGTTCTTGCTATCATCATATCGGGCACCCACGGTGCACCATTTGTGTCTCTGGACACGTCCTCACCAATTGGTGAGTGTTTAGTTTAATTGATTTCCCTCGTGCACCACGTGCACACCCCAGTGGCAAGATCTTGCCCCCCCTTGATTAACTCAAAAAGCTGTTTTTGTGATAAAAATGATGTGTGATTGATTGTTTTTCTAGTTGTTTAGTTAGTAAACCATCCTGTTTAAAATCTGGAACTAAAAAAATTTGCATGAGTCGATTGTTTACTGCTTTTTACCTTGTTTGAGGAGGATTCAACCCAGAAAATCCTCCTGGAAAACTGTTTCTGCGAACTGAAAAGCGTCCAGGATAGCTGACGCGTTTCAAAACCGCGTCAACCTACCTAGACTCCTTTCATGCTTCACAGCTTCTCTGCTGTCTGCATCTGCTTCTGCGAAAAATTAAGTTCTGTTTTGAATAGCGTCGACTACCATCGACGCGATTTAGACAGTTTCTTAATTTTTTTTCAGTTTCCAGATTTCTGTGTTTTGAGTGCTAGCTACCCATTACTTACTAAGCATTAGAGGCCGTCCAGGCCACAGGACATACGCATTGAGGCTAATCCCTCATCTTCTTAGGAACACATTACTCGACGTCAGCAACTCTCTCTGATTGGGTTGGTCCCTTGATCAGACTAGAGAAGTTGACGTTGAGACCTCCATAAGTCCCCAAAATCAAGGTATTCCTCCTTGATCATCGGGCTGGTTGTACCAATTGAAGTCCCAGTTAGATTCTGAAAGCGTTGTGAGAGAAAGCCCTAGAGAATAACGGTGGAAATCGAACTGAAACTAGGATCCTTTCCCTGAGCGAAATTGTGGTTTAATCCAATTCAAATAACTCAACAAGGAATCCTAAAATCACGTTAAGCACCCACTTGTTTGATTAATCTCTGTACAACTTGTTTGATTAAATCTTTGAAAAGGGAATCTAACATCATGTTGCTACGATCAGGTAGGGACTTGAGTGTGGCTCCAGACGCCATGGTTAATTACGAAGGAGATGCTAATGCCCCTCGGGATTCTGAGTACAACTATGAGAGTGGGAGAGATGCTGATGCCTCCCGTAGTTCTATCCCCATTCCGTATCGTCTAGATGGGAATGTTCGGACACCTCTTTTGCCTCCACGTGATCAATATCCTGATCCTCTTCCGCATGAATATGCGATCCCTAATCCTGATCTTGAGGGGGACATAAATCAGAATGATCCCTCATCCTCTGATCCTACGGATCTCATCAATGCTCTGGGAGTTCTTGCCTCCCGACTGGACCCTCAGCAGTTCGAGGCGATCCAATCTATTTTGAAGGGGAAGGCACCTATGCAGCCTGCCGAGCCGAACCCTGTGGCTCCCCCTGCTGTTCCTCAGCAACCTTCTTTTCCTCCTCCTTATATCCATCAGGCCATGGAGGGCCTTCATATTACTTCTCGGCCAGCTGGGCCGCAGCTTTCATCATCTAGGCAACCGGCTAGACCGCAAACGCCTACTTATCAAAATGCCCTCGGGCATGGCGGAAGCGCTGCTGGACCTCCCCTCTATTGTCCACCCTGCCCAACGTACTCTAGGCAGCAGGCCTACCAAGTACCTCCTCCTCCTCCTCCTCCTCAAGCAGATCTGACCACACAAACGTTGTTGGCCAAAATGGAGCGTATGGATGAGCAATTTAATAACCTCCAGAAAATGATGGGGGTCAAAGCTGTGCCAGAGATCAGTCTACCGAGTCTGCCAGTATTCCAGCTGCCACCCTCTGAGATGCCAGTGTACCGAAAGTACAACGGTACTGGTAACCCCTTCACACATCTGAAGGAGTTCATGTATGAATCCTCTTTCTGGCAGAATGATAAGAGGTCGTTGGCCTTCTTGTTCAGGAGATCTCTAGAGGGACCAGCCCTCGAGTGGTTCTTTTCCCTGGAACCCTCAGAAGTAGAAGATTACGGTATCGTTTCACGCAAATTCATTCAACGATACCAGGACAGAGTTGCACCCTCCTTGTCTATCACGGACCTCATTGCAGAAAAGATGAAACCTGATGAGCAGTTTGTCAGTTTTGCTGACAGGTGGCGGGGTCTGGCTGAAAAAGTGAAGGATCACTTGTCCGAGTCCGAACAAGTGAAAATGTTAATTTCTAATGCCACGCCCCAATTCAAGCTCGTCCTCTCCTTGAACAATTTGACTAACATGGCAGAGCTCTATGAAAGAGCACGGTACTGCCAGAATGCTTTCAAGGATGCTACATTCTCTAGCGTCTTTGATCCTCATAGACCTAGCAGACCTCCGCCTCGGAAGCCTGCAGTGCCGAACTCTTCCAGCACAGGTCCGACTACCGAGGGCACGCTCTCTCATGAGCAAGTGAGTACCATGAACAATAACTCGCCCCAGTTCGTGAGGAGTCAGCAGCAGTACCAGAGGCCACAGCAGCAAGGGCACAGACAGCAGCAGAACCCCCAGTACCAACAACAGTATCAGCGGCCCCAGCAGCCGAATCAGAATCAAAACCAGCAACAGCTACAGCAACAGCCGCAACGGCAACAGCAGTACCAGCAACCCCAGCAACAGCAGTATCAGCAGCAACAACAGCCACAGTACTAGCCGCGCGCACCGCCGGCGTACCACAATGTCCCTCCTCCTGGTGACTACAACCAGCAGAGGAGACCTCCAGGCCCGAAGAGGGCAGAATATCCGGCTCTCCCAGAATCCTTGGCCGATATCTTCAGTGCTTTAATGGCAGCCAATGCCTTAGTTTTGCCAAGGGAAAAGGCCGTCTGGCCTCAAAATGCCGATACGTCCAGGTATTGCTACATCCATAGGCAACCTGGGCATACCATTGACACCTGCTTCCAATTCAGAGATTATATTCATGATCTTAATGAGCAGGGCGGCATAGACTGGGAGGAAATGAAGAAATACATAACAGCCCTGAAGGCGAGGAGACCGCAACAGCAGCAGCAGCAGCAGCAAGCAAGACCACCGGCACAAGCAGCAGCACCACCCAACATGGGCATAGTGCAGAATCCGCTCCCGGAGCACCAGAATCAGAACCAAGTTGCTCCCATTCTAACGAACAGCCAGTCCGAGGCTGGTCGTGGGCAACAATGGAGGATAGAGGACTCTTCCTCTCTCTACTCAACGGGTCACGTTCAGAGTACCGCAGAGCGACTACCACGCCGCACCATCCACATACCCAGACCACAACCTGTCACCATCACCCCTCTACCCACACCCACATATCATTCGCCCGCATCCAATAACCCACTACCACTACCCACCTTCCTTAGACCCATTGCGCCCCGCACTCCTACGCCTCCATCATATACCCCTCCGCAAACCAATAACGCACCCCTCTTACCATCTAGGCCATTATTACGCGTACCATTTCCTACTTCACCCGCTACCACTACCACCTACCCAGATATGCCCCAACCATCCAGACCGCTATTACGCGTACCATTCCCCACTTCGCCAACCACTTACCCATCTACCATCCAACCATCTAGGCCTTTAATCCGCACCGCGCCATCACCACTTAACCCTACGCCATCACCACCTAACCCAACGCCACCACCTACCCATCAACCCTCCGCACCGCTTACGCCATCCAACTCTGCAGTACTCAAGGTGTCACCCGGATCCTCCACGGTCGAGGAACATGCGCTCCGGAGTGGAAGGATTTTCAACAAGGTCTTTCCTCAGTCCACAGTCAGAGACGGCCCATCACAGCCGACTGAGGAAGCCCATAATGAAGAGAGTGCACCAGGCACTCAATACGACTTGTTGAAACATCTGGACAGAACACCGGCACGGATCACTGTACTTGAATTAATTAAAAGGTCCAAAATTCACCAAGAAGCCTTAATGGAATACCTACAGAAGGTGATGGTTAACGAAGACGTGCCAGTGGAGAAAATTGCAGCACTACTAGTTCCTCAGGGGGATCAGCCCTCAATTACATTTCACACATCGGAACTAGCACCGCCAGCCGCCAGAAGCATGGCTCTGAGCATCACGGTCAATATCTGCAAAAAGGCCGTGGATGCATGCCTGGTTGATACAGGGGCTTCAATTAATGTTCTACCTCCGAAGACCCTGGAGCTATGCGGTGTGCCCAAGGAGAAATGGCTGCCTAGCCCCATCTCAGTTACGGCATATGACAATTCTACCCGTTCCCCTCTGGGAATGGTTTATTTAAAGGTGGAGCTAGGTCCAGTAAGTCATGCAGAGGTCGAATTTCATATTCTAGAAATCGACCCTTCCATAAATGCCATTCTTGGACGTCCTTATATTAAAACTCTTGAGGCGATTCCTTCTACGAATCACCAATGCCTCAAATTCTCTTATAAAGGACGAATTATTAAAGTAACGAGCATGCCGATCCTTGCTGCTGCTCATACATTGAATATTAAATCTGCTGTTTTACCTGGCCGACAACCTTTTCTGTCGGTATTACAGGTCTACCGTCCAGTGGCTGATCCTTTGAAAGCCGCTACCATTTCTCCATACCCATTAAATGCTATCAAAAGGGGGAAGTGCATGAGTACCCCGGGATGGAGAATCATGATGAAGAACGGCTACAAGCCTGGGAAAGGTCTGGGCACACAGTTGCAAGGCAGGACCACTCCTGTTAAAGATCATCGGGCAGTGCCTGGAAGCGGTCTGGGCTATAGGCCGAGCAAACTGAAGTAAGACAGGGTTCAGCAAGAAGATGGTCAAGAAATCTTGGAAACAATGTCCACACCACTGAAAGAAGGCCGGGATCCCTTAACATGGACTCTATATACACATTTTGTGAAAGGGCCCATACTTAGTCACGACAACATGGTGGTCATTACTTCCTGTTTTGACTTCCATGACATATATGGGAGGGATTTGGCCAGACATTGTTCCGAATTACTTACGTACCAATCCTTGGAGGCTCTGCGGCCTATGAAGAGGAGGAAATTCCATGACCCTGAATGCGAATGGTACCGATGGTTCGACCTAAGGGACCTATACATAGCACTGAACAGACTATTCCTGGATCCTGCAGAACCCAAGTGGCCACCGCAGATTGACGAGCTAATTGAGAGCCCTGGCACAATCTTTGACAAGCGGATACTGCTATCTGAACAAACTGATGAAGGGGAGCCAGATGACCCCTATGAAGCTGGTTACACAACAGATCTGCTATGGAGGGGGACATATCCTTCACATGTCCTAATGCTCCATACTCTTTTTCGTACACTACTCTTGACCCCGACTTGGTCGCGGGTCATAATTGAAGATATTCCACGGGCTCCGCCCGTTATGATTACTCTGTCCCCTCGGGACTTTATTCCACAATCTCCTCTCGACCTAGAGAGGATGTATAATATGATCTGGGACATATTGCTATATGATCCCCCTAATCCTCTGGCCTTGGTGCCGCTTCCTCCGCCCGATTCCCCTTCCATCTGTATTCACTCCTGCTTCATGTTTAATTCCTCGATGGTCCAAAAAAAAAAAACGCCAATTTTACAACAAATTCTTCCCAAATCATTATCGAGGAAACATCTTACTTGTCCGATTACACCCCATCGCGCGGGTCCGTCGGTCAAGATTCTCTCCTAGATCTACTCTGTCCCTCCCCGCGGGAGGATTCCCCTGTATTTCCACATGTATCCCAGGATTTTCATCCTGTTTCATCTTTATTAGGTTATGATAGGCAGTTTAGTGAAGTTAGGGAGTCCAGTTTTAGGCAGGTTAGTCAGTTTAGGAAGTCTAGGAAGCCTAAGGGTAGGCAAATTCCAGAAAGATACCTCCAGGATTTGGCTGATAAATGTTCCTTTTGCTCTTTAATCCCTCAGCTTTTAGAAGATCCAATTCAGATGCCAGAAGATTGTACAGATGATAAGTCAGTCAATGATGGGTACGGGGTATATGAGTTAGTACATGAAAAGGACCCCATTATTGAAGATGAGGAAGATGATGAGGACGCAGCTGAGGCATATGCCAGTGGAGTGAAGAGATTTGATGAACCTTCAGCTGCCGTAGAAGAGCCCACCAAAGAAATAAACTTAGGGACTGAAGACGAACCTAAGGTTGTCCTCGTTAGTAAAAATCTTTCTATAGAGGATGAGAAGGCAATAGTACAAGTGCTTAAGGATTATAAGGACACTTTCGCCTGGAGTTATGAGGATATGCCGGGGTTAGACTCATCTTTAGTTGAACACAGGTTAACATTAAAGGAAGGAGCTAATCCGGTCAAGCAGAAATTAAGGCGATTCCACCCACAAATGGCTCTAAAGATGAAGGAAGAAGTCGATAAATTACACAAAGCCAAATTCATTAGAGTTGTCCTTTATCCACAATGGGTGGCCAATATAGTCCCGGTTATGAAAAAGGATGGGAAGGTCAGAATTTGCATTGACTTCCGCGATCTGAACCGGGCGTGTCCTAAAGATGATTTTCCATTGCCTCATATTGATGTACTCATCGATAACACTGCTGGCTATGAGACGTTATCGTTTATGGATGGATTTTCAGGATACAACCAGATTAAGCTGGCAGAAGAGGATCAAGAGAAGACTTCATTCACTACACCTTGGGGAACATATTGTTATGTCGTCATGCCATTTGGATTGAAGAACGCTGGAGCCACTTATCAAAGGGCTATGATGGCAATATTTCATGACATGATGCATATAGATTTGGAAGTGTATGTGGATGACTTATTGGTTAAGTCTAAAACGAAGGCTGAGCATGCCAAAGTTTTGGCAAGGGTATTAGAGAGATCGAGAGAGTATCAGTTGAAGATGAACTCCAAGAAATGTGTATTCGGGGTATCTTCAGGGAAATTGCTTGGATTCATTGTCAGCAAACGGGGAATTGAGATCGATCCCAATAAGGCGAAGGCTATCAGAGAAATGCCACCTCCCAAAAACTTGAAAGAGTTAAGAGGATTAATCGGGAGGTTACAATTTATTCGCCGCTTTGTCTCCCAGCACTTACAAAGGTGTAAGCCGTTTTACGAGCTTACCAAGCCAGGAGTCAAATTCAATTGGGACGATAAGTGTCAGGAGGCATTTGATGGATTAAAGGACTATTTGGCAAGTCCTCCTGTTTTGAGACCACCATCTCCAGGCAAACCATTGATACTTTATATTTCAGTCCTGGATGATGCAGTGGGGGCTGTCCTAGCATAAGAGGATGAAGAAGGAAAAGAGAGGGCAGCCTACTATCTCTCTAAACTTCTCAACCCCGCTGAACAGAGATACACGGTGATGGAGAAAACATGTGCAGCATTGGTTTGGGTTGTTCAGAAATTAAAGCATTATTTTCTGGCCCACGAAGTCCACCTCATCGCTAGGATGAATCCGATTAAATTCCTTCTGGAGAAATCTGTTCTTACTGATAGGTTAGCGCGATGGCAAAGCTTTCTATCCCAATTCGATATCATTTATATTCGACAGAAAGCAATCAAGGGCTATGCCATAGCAGAACATCTCGCTCATCATCCCCTTCCTCGATTTGATCCAGTACGATCAGAGTTTCCGGATGAGGAACTGATGTCCGTAAATCAAATCAGAGATGATATGTGGACTCTGCATTTTGACGGAGCTCTGAATTCTCATGGAAAGGGGATCGGTATCGTTCTGTTATCACCTGAAGGTGTCACCATTCCACAAGCCTTTCAGCTTGATTTTCCAGTCACCAATAACATAGCTGAATACGAGGCACTTCTTGCTGGTCTCGAGGCTGCTCATTTTCATGGTGCAACTAAACTCAGGATTGTAGGTGATAGCCAATTAATTCTTCGCCAAGTGCTGACCAAGTATCGAACTCTTGATCCCAAGCTTAAGCCATATCAAGAACTTACTTCTGCTTACTCGAAGCTTTTCACAAAGTTGATCTTTGTCCATGTCCCTAGAAATCAAAACATCCTAGTTGACGCTCTAGCTTCACTTGCATCTTCCCTTGATTTTCCTATCAGCAAGCAATCTGAATCGATCATAGTTCATAGGCGTCTTTCACCCGCCGTGAAAGATCCTTCATTTCTTAGAACTAAGGAGAAGTTGCTGAAGAAATTCAAAGATGGAAGTATTGTGGAAAAAGGAGAAATCATGTTGATGGAGCTGTTAGAAGAGATGGATGATGAACAGAAGCCATGGTATTATGAAATTGCAAAATATTGTGAAGATCAATCGTATCCTGAAGAAGCTACAACTGAGGAGAAAAGAGCTATCAGGAGAGTTTCTCAACGATACACCCTAGTTGGGGGAGCATTATATAAGAGAGGTTTTGATGGAGTTCTTCTGAGATGTTTAGACGAAGATGAGCTTTGGAAGGTTATGGAAGGAGCTCATAGTGGAGTTTGTGGTGGCCATGTCAATGGACAGATGCTAGCAAAGAAGATCCTTAGACAAGGATTTTATTGGCCAACCATGGAAGAAGACTGCGTAGGATATGTCCGTAGGTGTGCTAAGTGTCAACTTCACGCCGACAAAATTCATTCTCCTGCATCTTCACTCCATCCTGTTTCTTCCCCATGGCCTTTCTCCATGTGGGCTTTCGACATTATTGGACCTCTTGGTAACCCAGATTCCGGCATCAAGCAAAAATCTTTCATTCTCACGGCAACGGAATACTTCACCAAGTGGGCAGAAGCTGAAGCATACGTGGAGATCAAAGCATCAACCGTCTGCAAATTCATCATGAAGAACATCATCACAAGATTTGGGATTCCAAGTACCATTGTCACCGACAACGGACCGCAGTTCGTGTCACAGGAATTGAAGGACCTCTGCAACAGGTATAAAATTGCATTGCATCATTCATCTCCTTATTATCCGCAAGGCAATGGCCAAGCAGAGGCAACTAATAAGACTTTGATAAAAATTATCAAAAAGACGTGTAAATCTAACAAATTCGCAGATTGGCCAGAAAAATTGGTTGAGGCTCTATGGGCCTACCGAACTTCAATCCGCACGCCCACTGGGCAGACTCCTTATTCCTTAACATTTGGAATGGAGGCGGTAGTTCCATATGAGATCCTTATACCGTCATTAAGAGTACAATTGAACAAGGAATTTTCCATTGATGAACATCGTTCAGCACTTCTTGCTCAATTGGAACTTTTAGACGAGAAAAGATGGTCAGCTGCTAATCATGCAAAAATTTATCAAAACAGATTAACACGTTTTTATCAAAAGAAAGTCATTGAACGAAAGTTCAAAGTCGGTGAAATGGTTGTTAAAAGAATTTTTGTAAAACCTGGTGGTCCGCGTTCTAAGCTCCAACCCAACTGGGAAGGACCTTATGTTGTATCGCACGCTTATCCTAGTAATGCTTATCGTCTTATTAATGCAGAAGGAGAAGAGCTAAATCATCCCTGGAATGGTTTACATCTTAAGAAATACTACCCTTAGGTTAAAGAGTCGATCAGTATGGTACAAAGATCAGTGGAATCAGAAAATTTATAAACTCAAATTTCTTTGTTAGTCTGAATAATTTAACTTCAAACACATTACTGCACACACTGACACGTTTGATTCGTGAGTAACAAGAGATGCCAAGTCCTAAAGAATATCAAAAGCTTGACTAAGAGTATAAAGTACAAATCATTCATTTTAAATAAAATTCTGTTTTACACTCGGCCCATGATGTCGGAACGAGGCTTAAAATAGACTACCAAGAATACCCGCCATCTTAGTAGGAGGCCGTCATAAAAAAAATGGGGGAGATCCGTTCCAAAGCAAAGCAAAGAAAGAAAAGAATGAAAAAAAAAAGCAAGGCAAAAAGCCAAATTCAAAATCAAAAGGCCAATACACTACAAATGTTACATCAAGGCCATGAAATGAAACAAAAGGGAACGTAAGGTCGATAAATATCCCGGAAAGAAAATGACCGAACCCCAACAGATATTAGGGTTGGAAAGGAACATCTTTTTAGGTCTCCGGAACCTTCTCATGGGCTTTCTAAATCTATTCTTCTTTTCTTTCTAAAGAGGTGTACTTCAAGCTTAAGGAATGGTTTAGATTGACTAAGGGTCGAATCATCAAATGGGATCACGAATGGAAACACAAGTTTAAACACGATGGGTTTTAAGTTAAGTTGTTAAAGAATAATTTGGAAATTAAGTTAATAAATGAATATGATCTTTTGATCTAAGTACCATACTGGTCTTTTAGTCAAAAATTCAAAAAAAAATGTATATGTCAAAAATTCAAAAAAATGCATATGTCAAAAATTCAAAAAAATACATAAGTCAAAAATTCAAAAAAAATTGCATATGTCCAAAAATTCAAAAAAATTGCATAGTTAAAAATTCAAAAAAAAAATACATATTTCAAAAAAAATTCAAAAAAATTGTACATTTTTCAAAATCTAAAAAAAATACATATTTCAAAACCCAAACAAAATGAATATTTCAAAACCACAAAAAAATATTTCAATTAGCATTTGCTTGTTGCATTTAATATGTTTCATTCCTTTTATTTTCAGTAAGCATATGTTTGCTTGTATGTTGCATTTTGCTTAAGTCTGATTATTCTTATTACCTTTGTTAATAAAGGCTATGCCCCTTAACCCTTCTATCAAGGATAGGATCAAGTAGTCGGTTACTTAACCAGGCAAGGGGCTAAGCCTAAACAGATGCTTAACTTGTTTGTTCAAGTTGTATACAGGACACAAGACATGAAAAGAGTGAGAATTCGAATAGAAGAACCTGTTTCTGTGAGGAAAATGCGTCGAGGAGAACCGCCGCGTTTCAATATTGAATGGCGTCAACACTACACGACGCGTTTCAGAAATTCAAAGAAATGATTACAAAGCTGGAAATGTCAAGAAAATCCCATTGTGGAATTCAAGTCTCAACCGTGGCTAAAAAGACGGTTATTTCTACCCTTGTACTCTTTCATGTAATTATATTAAATATTTATTAGAGTATATCAAGGACCTTGTGGTTTTGATGAAACTGGAATTTAAGTTCCCCTTCAACAAAAACAGTGATAATTCCAGAGAATTCTTAATCGCACGGATAGGCCGTTGGATTGTTAATTAGTGGGGACGATGGTTCCACTTTTGTAAAACGGTGCGTGGATAAACGAGCTTAGGCTTAGCACTGAATTACAAGAATTGGTATCTTGACTCATTAATAACAATTTAACAATATTATCCTTGGTTAATTTATATTTTATTTGACTTTATATTTTTCTTTTAGCCCAGCATGCATCATGTAGGACTTTGAAATCATTGAAATAAGAATTAATTATTGATTAAGTTTCAGACCATTAAATCAAATAATTCAAACATGATATGAAATATTCCATTCCGAATTGAGTATCTTGATTATCTTTGAGGTTCGCTTAAAGATATCCTTGGAATTTTATCCTTGATTGGATTCTTTATCCGATATTCTTGTTTTCTTTTAAGATCCATCATGGCTGTAGCACGTCCACATTGGCTGGCAAACGCTCCCCATGATGAAACCTACAGTGTCTATGACCTGGGGTACTTCCCACTCCGAGGAGGTTGATCGACTTTATTTTGTTTCCTTGTCTACTTCATCCAGACAGGATTAATTCCATTGATTTTTTTGAGCTATCTTCATTGATGATTTTGAGAAAAATTCCAGTCATGTGATGTTAAAAGCGTGTCTCATCACACCTTGGCATCATCTTTTCAGTACATTCCATTTCATTTCACTCCCTTGCAAAGACGATGCCAAGGTGAGGCAGCTGTAGACACGCTAATTTTGACGTCATTTCGAGTAAATTTCATATCATACAATAATGCCTCATAATGGTCTGATATTTAATCATTAATTAATTTTTATTAATCTTTTTAAGTGTCGGGTTTAACAGATGTGTTTAAGTTAATCAATTGAATTGATTTTAGCTCAAATTTGAGTTAAAATATGAAGAATTCTAAAAGACGTCGACCCATGTGGACGCCATTTAGAGTTTATTCCTGTTTTAACGATTAAATTTGAATTTTAATTAATTAATTTATTAACTAAAAGGCGTCTGGAAATGTCGACGCGTTTTAGGTTTCCTAGGCTATTTTAACTTCTCCTCCGGATGTTTATCCTTATCTTAATTAGGCTAAAAGACGTCTACACAGGTGGACGCTTTTTACCTAATAAAGATAAAGATAAGTTTTCCCGGATATTTATCCTTATCTTAATTAATCTGAAAGGCGTCATCCAAGGTGGACGCGTTTTAGATAATTACAGATAAAGATGAATTAATCAGTAATTATCTGTCGGTTAAGATGGATAAATTCGGAGTTTTTCAATGTTAATCTCGAACGCAAGAAATGCCTATAAATACCCTGCATGTTGAAGAGTTAAAAAAGAAGAACAGAATTGAATTGAGTTGAGCCATAGCATTATAGCGAGTTGAAGATCGAAGCAACGTCGTAACGCCGGAGCGCTGCCATTTCCAGAAGTCGGCATCCTTTCAAGATCTTCATCCTTTCAAGAGCTTCAACCGATTGGGCATAAGTTTTTCATTACTGCATTCATCTTCATTAGTTTTAATTTTATTCTTCATATTCACTTCATGCAAACACACACCACATCATAATCTTTCAAAAACCTACTTGATCTAAGGGGTTTCAAAGCCATTAAAAAAGTGAGTTTGCTGTTTTAAATATGCTTAAAATCATGATTAGTTCAGATACTACTTCTATTTAAATTCTCATCATAGTTCTTTATTTTTGTTTCTGTCTCTGCTGCACTCAACAATAACAAGAGATCAAAAGGGGGAAATCAAGCTCAAAGCAAGAAAGACTTCTGGACGATCCTCAACCTCAAATTCAATAGCAAGAACAAAAGAACAAAGAAAGGGCTCTCTTTCTTCAGCCGGCTGAGGAAGGGGAACGAATGACTCAATCTTCCGCGTTTTGAAAGGTAGGCGATCATATCTCTTTTGAAACTTTTAAGTTAAAAGTTTCTGGCGATCACTGCACTTTAGCTGCTGTTTTAATAGGTTAGTTTACACTAAACAACATAGATATTTCATGTTAATCACACGGTCATTCTAAGCACCTACACTGCTATCCAAAAAACCCACTGACATGTGGTTGCACTGAGGCCATCCGACCATCCCAGCGTAGCAATGGATAGGGCTGCAAAATTGCATGCACCGTTCACAGACTTGAAAATAGGAGGATGGTTGGATAAAATCATTGTCCAGTGGGGTTGCTCCAAGCAATGGAACCATCCATCCAATAGACTCATTTACATTATTGCCTCCTGCGAAAAAAATTACACATACTTATTACATGTATGTTGTGAATGGACATGCTTGAAATTAATTTGAAAAATGTTCACAAAACCAAAATGAAAGGAAGTTCAGTAAACTCAATTATTAAGAAGGAAATGTTCAACACAAGCAACAACAGATATGATGCATACATCATATGAAAAACAATACAGGAGATAAGCAAACATACAAATGAACACGGCCAGCGAGATGTGAAACAGAGCACCGAACATGAGACATGACGAACGCAACTCATGTCCAGAGTGCGTTAGCAATAGACTCCCTAATCTGCCCTCCTAGCGTAACCTCAGCCCTGCTGAGAGGGATGTCAATTGGAACGTCTTCATCACCATCATCCTCACTAACTATTTGTTCATTGTTCTCGCAGTTGAAGTAATAGTCATGTCCCTGAGATCGACGTATGAAGTTGTGAATAACCGCGCATGCAATGACCATCTTCCTCTGCGTCGCCTAGGGGTACATGTTCCCCTCCTTTAGCGTCTGAAAGCGATTCTTCAAGACGCCAAACGCTCTCTCCACAACATTCCTTAGCTGAGCATGACGATGGTTGTACTTTTCTTCTTTGTTCGCATATGTGCGATTTTGTTCCCCCCGAAATGATGCTAAGTGATATCTTTGGCCACGATATGGAGCTAAGAAACCACTTGAGTTTGCATACCCTGAATCTACAAGATAATACTTTCCACGAGGGACAGTCAATCCACCTTCGTCCAAAGCCCATCTTAGCACCCGCATGTCGGCAGCCGATCCTTCCCAACCAACCGCAACGTATTGGAAGGTTAGGTCGAAGGACACGACACCCATGACATTCTGGCTAATGAAATCTTTGCGGTTTTTGAATCGTCCGTGGTGTATCCGTGGGACATTCGCCAAAACATGCGTCCCGTCAATGGCTCCAATCGCATCCTATATGGTTGTACATAAAAGAACAATATGAGAACATTTATTAGTCAATCTGAACACACAAATCACGACTGTACAGTAGCAATGTCCTCACCTTGAAGTAGGGGTAGAACGTTTGCTTTCCTCTGATGTGCGGATGACAGTCACGGACTTGAGCGTGTGTGGGCAACTTAATAAAGTCATACTTTAACTCAACTATCTGCTTTGTGACGAAGTTGATGTATCGACTAATGGTTTGAGGGGAATGCTGGAACCGCTCACACATGGCTCCCGTTGCAACGCCATGACCGACAGCATATAGGAACATACCAAGTTGCTCCGTCGCTGTCACATGGCGCGAGTCCCTCAAAAGGCCACGGCTCACAAGTAAGTCACGGAGTCCTAAGAACATGGAAGGATGCACTCGAAACATCTGGTAAGACCTTTCGTCATGCCCATCTAGTATCTCATAGATCCATGTGTGGCCGGATAGAGCAGAGTTATGCATACGTCGACGTATGCGTGGAACGTATTCATTCTCAATGTGCGCAATAATTGTGTCCTCAATCACATTCAACAGTTCCTCATCCTCTTCCATGAAGTCCAATACAACATCACTAAATTCTACATGCAAGACATTATAATAAGTGGGATATAATGTTACATAAACCGTACATGTGTAAGAAAGTACAATACAAATTAGAAAGTTCGGATGGACATAAGTAGAACGGTAAGTAAAATCATGAGAAGGATGACTACAACAATGCACAGGAGTATCATTACAACAAACGATTGCCAGTCAAAGTGGAGAGCGTGTGTAAAGGAGGCAGGTGGCCTTGCAACTACTTGTTCAGATGTGCAAGGCACAGCATAATACTGAGGAACTTCTGTTCGCCTCTTAGGACGTTGTTGGACGATACCAGAGAACGCACATTGGGCCTCCTCAATTGAATGGAAGCCCTTATAACGAGCCCCGGGGTACCCATTAACTTGGGCAAAGCATTCAGGCCAAGTGAAATATAGCCCTGGCTCACGCCCAACCCAAACGACATAACATCTGTACCGCCCCATACCTACAAAGGCGTCAAAAACCTGCACTTACTTCGATAAGTACCCATAGTAGTACAACATAATGAACACGCAACAAGTATGAATACAAGCATATAAATCCTAATACATGTTCCAATTCAACACACAATCCAAGTCAACATAAGAAATCAATAACAACAACTATGAAGAAAAAGATACGAGTTCTATGACTGAAATTAAATATTATCCAAATATAGTATCCAAGTCAAGACATAAGAAATCACAAATCCACTACCCCACATGGTGCAACATCCATCGGATCTTCTCCTCATTATTCAGGTTCATAAATATTCCGCGATTCCCCGCATCTTTGAAGAGCTCCAAGGACCTCACGAACAAGTCTGGATGTAGGTCAGGAACCTCTCGCAATGCATCTATGCAATCCTTCATAGAAGGAATACGATCTGGCTCCTGGGGTGTGGGTTGTGTCTGGATCGGGGTTGCAGGGGCAGACATCGTAGAAGCCCGTTCCGCACGTATATCTATGAGAAGGTCAGTCTGCTTTCGAACAACATCAATAAAATTCGTGATCACAGTGGGATCTTGAATTGCCTTTCCCTTCAATTTTGAGGAGGCACGCTTCTTGCGCGGAGAGTTAACCTCACTGTATGAGGCCATAGTTCTAGATTGGGGTGTGGGAGGGGAAGCCATGTAACCGGCGGAGACACCCATGACCAACTCATCATCTTCTTTGTCTCCCTGAAGTACGGCAAGAAATTCATTGACAGGTGTGCGTTGTGACTGACTAGACATACTGTAGTCAATGTTAGCTTCATTGGGACTGTAAGCAGGCACACTGCGTGTATGGCAGGTTCCCTCAGCATCTGGACCAAATGCTGTGCTGTTGCTCGCTAGATAATCCATCTCAATCCTAAAGGGGAAGGGTTTGCCTCTGAGGGAGCTGTACTGTGGACGTGACTGAAAAGGAAGAAAAATATAGTCATTGAGTCTATGGATCATACGATTGATTGTGCATGAAACTGAAGTTCATCACAGGAGAAGCTTACCGACAGGATGTCGTCCCAAGAGTGCTGAAGTCCAGGGATAGGAATCTTGTTTATATCATCCCATCCCCAGCCAGTCCTTTGGTCAAGCAGTGTACGCAGAAAATTGTAATTGCGCTTAAGGGTTTTGTATCGACCCTTCAACGTGAAATGTTTGCAATCCAAGTGCGTCGCGCTATTAAATGTGGAAACGATTTCACCCCAGACCCCTGGCTTAAATGTTCCTTCGATGCAGTTATGCTTATCAAACTGCTCGATAAGGAGACCTATGAGGACGCGATCTTGGGCCTCAGTGAAGTTGGGAGCTCGGGTGCCCCGACTCATCCTCTCCTCTCCGGAAGACAGACGTTTCGTTCCGCCACCTTTAACATTAGGGCGAACAACATTCCAAAAAAACCGAACCGCGATGATGTATTTAAAATGAAAGTAATACAAGTAATAAGTTCACTGTGTTATAAGAAGTGAGAAATGAGGGGCATAGGAGAACACACCACTGTTAGACATCGTCCGTGCCCGCTTTCTTGCACTCCTATGACCGGTCTCAATTTATTCATGCATGAGGCAGGGGCAGCATTAGTGTAAGCCTTACATAAAAATGTAATGCGAAGAAGATAAAAATATTGCAATAT
The DNA here is from genome assembly GCA_030544215.1 of Zantedeschia hybrid cultivar. Classification (NCBI taxonomy): domain Eukaryota; kingdom Viridiplantae; phylum Streptophyta; class Magnoliopsida; order Alismatales; family Araceae; genus Zantedeschia; species Zantedeschia hybrid cultivar. Next base: position 66,777,881 of record JARZZO010000005.1, on the reverse strand, counting down.
GGTAGAAGGAGATAGAAATGTAAAATTGTGGACAAAAAAGAAGACTTTAAAATAGACAAATCAGCTAGTTAACAATCAGAAATAACGAAGCTCAAACAGAAAGGCACATGAAGAGTTATGGCCGAAATCTGAAAATGGTATGAGCATGAATATTTTATAGCAAGGAAGCGCAAAATATTTTATATCACATCACCGACTGTTTTTGAATTCCAACTCACAATTTTAAGTGACCATCACAGGAATAAAAATTCAATTCATAGTGACTCAAATCATGTTAAGGGTGCGTTTGTTAACAATATGGATGACAGATTGTTAGGATAACCTAAGAATAAAACTTTTTAGAATTGGAATAATGATATGAAAATTATTTCACTTAAACAAAAGATGATATGGAACAAAATTAATTAACAATTTGACATCAACAATAGTTTCAGATCAAAATACATAAACAAATTTAGCACAAAAACCAGAATAAGAATGAGCTTGAAATTTAGCGATGAACAAAACATAAAAAGAAGATTCCCTCACTTTTTTTTTTAGAATAGGAAAAGTATCCAGATAAGAAAAGAGGAACAAACAAAGCAGGGGCTTCCTCCCATAACAGTCGCTGAGAAAGAAGAAAGCTGAACATTGTCATGATCATCACATTAAAAAGAAGATGCAAGCATAAGGATAATTAAACTGTCCATGAAGTGGGGTACAACCACAAGGGGTCAAGGGAGCTACATCCCAACCCAATATGATAATCCCATGTCCCCTGCCATACCACAATCTCCATTGGGAATATGGCTCCCTACTCAAATGTTGTGCATTCTGGCTACCTCCCTCTTTCCCCATGGATTGTGCAAAATGAACTATGTCATCCTCCTGCAAGATCCACCAGGAGAATTTTTAAATGCCTTTAACTCTTTTAGTACCCATCTTACGTCAAATTAGGAAAGATACAACTGACAACATTTACACTAGTCCAATCCATCATTTTCGAAAAACCATTGAAGGAGAGAAAGAGGACCATGCCTCTTCCCAAAATTTGTTGGAGACATAGCCCTTTTACATGTTCTGATCATTTGCAAAAAGTTGCCCGCTGACGTACCTTCCTCCTATCTATTTAGGAACATATCAAAGTGATTTCTTTTTTCTCAGAGATGAGATACATGTCCCGCTTCACATATTTTATTCTCTCTGCACTTTGTCAGAACACAACCATGATTATGATTGAACAATCTGACTCTTTCTATTTGTAGGCTTTTTAATTCATATACCTCTCTATCCTTTCATCTTTCCAAGATGCTCTTAGACCACACTCTTCAATACTGTATAATTTTTGTCAATCAATAAGATGGGATTCTTTACAAAAGCTCATGAATAATATTTATTGTTTCAATTATTACAAGTTATTTATCCTTCCCCATATCAATATTTTATCATAACTAACATTTTGGAAAAAAGAACTAACATTTAAAGTTATCTTTCCCAGCTCCCCCACAAATAAAAAATTCTAGCTATGCCCCTGCTGAAATTCACATTAAAAGGAGGTCAGTTGCATCTGGCAGGAGTGGAGTTTATGCCACGGTGGCTGGCTGATTTGAGGACAAAAGCATTGTCGAAATTTTCCAACAAATCTGTCAAATCGGACGTGCTTCTTTATGAACTGCACGATGTGTTGGATCAAAAAAATATGCTCGGTAATTTTACTTTGTGTTGGATTATGTCTATTGATCCAGCTGCAAACAACAACGGGGTATCTGTGCATTGTCATGATTCTAGATCCGGAGACCTACATGCTGAAAAAAATTATACTCAACACACTCACATTAACTCACCGTCTAGTTTCAAATTAGTCAGCCCTTACACAAACCGCTAAAGAAAAACCTAACAGAGATTCCGGATTATTTGGGAAGAGGGGTAAAATATGCCAACAAGTCACCACTCAAACACAGTTTCAGAACCCAAAACATTACTCAAACACCAGAATAAGAATGAGCTCAAAGAAATTCTGTTCATACATGCAATGAACACAATGACTTCATCATCAAGAAAAAGTTTAAATGTTCACTTGTAACAAACCAAGAGTCTATATATTTGTGGAGTTCCTTTTTCAGTGTAAACCAAAGCCAGTCTGATAAGCTATCTTCAATATAATTTTCCTGTGGATAAAGATGTTGCATGTAGTGTACAGTCTTATGTTTTATGAAAATACAATTAAACAAAACTCCACAGCAATTAAGAAAAGTATACGACAACAAATGCATGTTCGCTGTATTTATCAAGAGGCTAGTCATTTTACCAACTCATATACTTCTGATGCTGTTATTTATATCTCGATTTAAAGCAGGGAATGGTACCTTTGTGAAGAGATACTAGTTTTCTAATCCAAATCATCAAGTCATACCATGACAACTCTGTAGCAAATTGATTTGCCTCTACTCTGGCTCTTCTGGTTTAGGAAAAATTTTCACAGCATCTTAGAACTTGACCATAAAAAGTTGAATTGTGATTAAATATGCTTCTTACTTCAAATCACCATGTGAAGCTAAGCACCGAAAGGAGAAAGACTAAACACCTAGGTAACTAGGATTCAAGTAACAAAGAATTTTTGTTTATGCTTTCATCCTGACCAAGACTTACGCCACCACATGCCCTGTACCTTTTTAGATGGAGCATGCTCAGCATGCCAGGATTGAAGCTACAACACCTCATCTTCCAATGTACTCTATATCTAAAATCAATATTTGCACATCCAAGTGCATCAGCTGGGTGGAGATTTCAATTTATCTTCTAGATTGTACCTTTCAGAAAACAAACAAATGATTCTATGAAGCTCGTGGTCAAAACATAATCACAGACATCTAAAGTTGCCTGTGCCGTGGAGATTTCACTTCATGAGGCAAAAGGTCCTTAAGCCTATTTGGTTCATCGCTAAATTTCAAGCTCATTATCCATGAACAAAAACCATATTTATCAGATTTTCCCCTCCTAAACAGAACCAGCTTTCATAGCAGGACGGCCAAGTTCTAGGCTAGAAATGAAACCAGAAGCTGTGACAGCATCGTGCAGGTCAACTTATAACATTGTCATGACTACCACCTTGAATCAACATCAATGATGGAGATTATAATTCAACTGAAGAGGCATGCTTATAGTGGGATAGTGGGATCAGGGTAATGTATAGTGGGATCAGAGAATGTTTGACAATTAGCGGTTGAATAAGCAAGCTTCGAAATATCACAAGACTGACGATCAAGGAACATGAATATTTTGCACAAATCATCTCCGGCTACAAAGAGAATGGTATACACAAAAACCAAACCTGGGATGAACGGAAGAGAATATGCTAACCGGAAGTTCCGTTCATGGATGGGCTCCGCGTTGGAGGATGAAGAGGAGACCGTCACCGGCGAACGATCGGCAGGAAGGTGGTGCCTAGAGGAGGAACCGCAGCGGGCACGAGCAGCGCCTATTCTTCGAAGAACCCCTCTGTCTGGTATCATCGTTTTGGAAGGGGAGGGGAAACCGTCTCTTTAACAAGGCGAACCACATGGATGGAAGTAATGGTGATGTGCCCAGACACAGCAAAAGGACACGAATCTGGACCCTGCCTGCCCAGATCCAGGCGTTGGGAAGAGCTCACAGCCTGGCTTCATGCCCTAGCCGCGCTTCGTGGTGTCCTTCCCCTGCAGCAGGACAGGATCGGACGGAGGGGAAGAGAAGAAGAAAGAAGCGAGGTATTGGGAAGGATGAAGCAAGCTTCGTGATGGCGGACAGGCGGTGACGCCCGTGACCTGGTGGGACTTGGGGCGGACGAGTGGGGAGGACGACTGGGGAGGAAGAAGCAAAGCTTCGTGATGGCGGACAGGCGGTGACGCCCGTGACCTGGTGGGACTTGTGGGGAGGACGAGCAGCGCCGGGTTTCGGACAATGCCGGGTGTAAGACGTTATTCCACCTAAACCGGGGTGTAACCTATTCCATCCTGGGTTAAGGAATCCCCTCCACCAAAGTGGAATAAACTGCATAGGTGGAATAATTTGGGCTTATTCCGCAAACAAACCGAAGCTTAGAGACTGCTCTTTAGAGAGATAAATTTCATATCTCGTCGGTATGAGACCTCTCTTAAAACTCTCTATGCCAAATCTTTTGACAATAGTGTCTATGTACATTGATTGGGTTAATCTAAACATCTTTTTTAATCTATCTCTATAGATGTGTATTCCTAATACATAAGATGCTTCTCTCAAATCCTTCATGGAGAAGTTCTTTGACAGTCAAACTTTTACTAATGATAACATTGCTACATCATTCCTAATGAATAGAATGTCCTCCACATAAAGAACCGAAAAAGTGACTACACTCCCACTAGTCTTCTTCTACACGCTAGGTTCATATTCATTCTTAATGAAGTTATAAGACTTGATACCCTTATCAAATATTATGTTCTAGCTCCGGGATGCTTGTTTCAGTCTATAAATAGACCTCTAAAGCTTGCACACTTTATTTGAAAATTCTTTAAATGTGTAACTTTCTAGTTGTATCAAATAAATCTCTTCCTCAAGGTTACTATTGAGGAAGGCAATTTTCACATCTATTTGTTGGATCTTATAATCATAGTGTGCAACGATGGCAAGAAGTACTCTAATCGACTCTATCATAATAACTGGTGAGAAAGTCTCGTTATAGTCAATTCTTTGTCTTTGACGATATCTCTTTGCCACTAGTCTTGCCTTATAAGTGTCTATATGCCCATCTGCACCGATCATTCTCTTAAAGATCCACTTACACGCAATGGGTACAACACCCTCAAGCAAGTCCTCCAAGTTTCAAACTTAGTTAGTGTACATAGACTAAATTTCAGAACATGGCTTCTCACCATTTCCTGACTTATGGGCCTTCAAAGGTCTCCTAATAGGTCTTAGGATCATCATCCTCTTTGTAGAGTACCTTTGAGTCACCTTCACTGATATGTCCTACATATCTTTCGGGTTGTCTAGGTATGCTACCAAACCTACGAGACTCCTGTGTATACTCCAGAACAAGCTCTGGAACTGATGGCTCATTTAATGAGATCGAAGCAGTTTGTGGATCTAAATTTTTTTTCAGAACTATTCTACTTCTATTGTCCTCCTGGAGGAGGTATTCCTCTTCTAGGAATACAACTCTCCTAGCCACAAATACCTTTTGCTCATTAGGATAGTAAAAGTAGTACCCAAAAATTTCCTTTGGATATCCCACAAGCTTGCATTTATCTGTTGTAGATTCCAATTTGTCTAGATCATGTCTCTTCATATAAGTAGGACAACCTCAGACTTTAACATGTTCAAAATCTGATTTTCTTTCCTTCTATAACTCATATGGAGTAGAGGTCATAGACTTGCTGAATACTTTGTTCAGTAGATATGCAGCTGACTCAAATGCATATCCCCAGAGAGACACTGGTAAACCTGAAAAGCTCATCATAGATTGCACTATATCTAATAAGGTGCAATTTCTCCTTTCTGACACACCATTCATCTGTGGTGTGTAAGGAAGAGTCAACTGAGAAAGAATACCATTATCCTTCAAGAGCAGTGTGAACTCCGTACTCAAATATTCTCTTCCCCGATCCGATGGGAGAGCTTAAAACTCTTTTAAGTTTGCTTCTCAACTTCATTCTTAAACTCCTTAAACTTTTCAAATACTTCTGACTTGTACTTCATTAAGTACACATAGTCGAATCTAGAGAAATCATCGGTGAACGTAATGAAGTAAAAGAAGTCACCCTTGACCTGGGTAGACATAGGATCACATATATCTGTGTGTATTAGCTCCAAAAAAATGTCCTCGGCACATTCTCCATACTCAGTAAATAGAGACTTTTCTAATTTACCCATAAGACAACACTCACATGTTGTAAACGAGTCATAATCGAATAGATTCAAATATCTATATCTATGCAACTTTTGGAGTGTACCTTTGCCAATGTACCTAAGTTTACAATGCCACAGGTAGGCTTTATTCACACTGTTCTTACTCTTTTTAAGAGTTCTGTTAAGATGGAGATTATAACTAGAAATATCCAACATGTACAATCCATTAACTAGTTATGCAAAAACAACTAATTTATCATTAAAATAAACTGAACAACCATTGTTCATAATAGTCAACTTTTACCGTAATCTATCCAAACATGAAACAGGTATGATGTTCTTAATTATGCTAAGAACATAATAACAATCTTCTAAAGATAATAAATCTCTATATGGAAGCTTGAGGTCCACTGTCCTCATAGTGATCGCTGCAACTTTTGTACTATTTCCTAGCCTTAAGTCCACCTCTCTCTTGATCAGCTTTTGTCTATTTGTGAGCACCTGTATATCTATCGTATAGATACCTGAAGCGTCTAGTTGATTCACATTTTCTTGAACTTTGTCTTTGAGGTACTCCTTGCAGTTCCTCTTCCAGTGACTCTTTTGGTGGCAGTAGAAATAGTCCCTCTTGTCGACTCCTTTGTCCTTATCCTTCTTTGTCACTGGCTTTGGCTTGTTCTGTTTCTTACCTTTACCTTTCTTAAAGGATGGTCTGCCTTCCTCTTCGTATTGGTCTTACCAACTATGAGGATAGTGGGCTTTTCCTTCATAGGATTGCCCTTTGCAGTCTTCAACATGTTGAGCAACTCAGCTATTGTCACTGGTATCTTGTTCATATTGAAATTCACTATGAACTACGAGTATGAGTTTGGAAGTAAGGCAAGAACAAAGTCAGTATGCATTTCCTTGGACAGTGGTATCCCCAGTGCATCCTGTCTTTCTATCCACTCAATCATCTTTAGTACATGGGTTTGTACTGAAGATCCTTCTGCCATTTGGGCTTTGAACATATTCTTGGATATCTCATATGTTTTTATTCTAGTTTGCTCTGCAAAGAGCTCCTTCAAATGGTTCAGAATGAATTTAGCATTCATCTCTTCATGTTGCCTCTGCAACTCATTGCTCATGGAGGCAAGTATATAGCATTGGCCTAGAGTGGAATCCTCTTTCCACTTATCATATGCAATCATCTCTGCTTTAGGGGCATCTAATGTCAGATTAGCTGGAGCTTCATCTTTTAGGATATAGGAAATCTACTCAGACCTGAGGACAATCTTTAAGTACTGAACCAATCAGAATAGTTTGGACCTATTAAACAATTGGCATCTAGTATGCCATGAAGTGGTTACTTGATGACATTCTCGCCTATAGGAGAAAATTTTAAAGTCAACAAATGTTCAATTATTAAAATTAAAAACAAGAATTGATCTTTAATCTAGTTTTACTCCCACTAATTTTTAACGAGGTGTAAATAACCCTCAAATATATAGAACGGGAGACGCTGACTATCTCTTAGTGGGGATCAGAATCTCGTTGAATTATAATATAGTTTTGAATATAGCACAACAAACTATAATACAATAAAAAAGCACTCATCTTATGAGACTTACAACTCCTTTCAATATATGATCATATTTCGATCCCTAGAGCTATAATGGCCTTGTGGATTGATGGATATAGGTGTCCTCTAAGCCAATCATAAGGCACCTATTTCAATCTGGTTCACTAATTAATGGCATTAAATTCATTATGTAAATTAATTGGCATATTTATATTTACGCATAATGAAGTCCATGAATATGTGCAATAGTCATCAGATTATGATGAGATCATAATAATGAGATTGATGACTTATAAACACATATTCTCAATTGTTCCTAGTCATAGGATGTTTGAGAAGGACATCAAACATCCGGTTAGACTAGTACAGGTTATTCTAGCTCATATGATGAGGGTAACTGATCTCGTTAGTTACTCGTGTGGAGACACAATGGTAAACCTGTAGGTGCTCATTGGGGAATGAATTCACTGAACTGATCCGACATGAATCGCCGAATGGTAATTTACCTGACTGTCAATCGGCTTAATTCATCGTCACAGTGGCGTAGTTGATCCTTGGACTTGAGACACCAAAGAAACCTTGTCGGTGGACTTCTGAACTTTGACCTTGACCTACGAATCCCTATCCACGGGATCTCTAATAGTCAAGGATCGGGTCCAGCAGAAGACCTTCGAAGGTGATTGTGTGTTCAATAAAGGATCGTTCGCTCTCAGGTAACTGGAGAGAGAATGCTCTAGAATAGATCCGCAGGAGTCTTTGGCCAGAGCAGAAACAATATCAGAAAAAGAGGTTTTTGGATATTGTACAGCGGAGTCTGATTCAAGTAAGTTGACCATCTAGGATTTGACAGTTGACCATACCCTAGGTTAACTCGAGAGCATTGTACGAACGAAGGATTATAGCCACGTGGTAATTGTGGACGGACAAGTTCCATGAGTGGGTTGCTGAACCCTATTGCCTTCCGGGATCATGCGGTGTTGCCTGACACCCAACTTGATCAGAAGTCCGACTGAATTTACATGCGATGTTAATTCGGTTAAGTAATTAGTTAATATCTAGATATTAATTAATTACAATAAGTCAATAACTAGTTATTGGACTTAACGGGCTGAAAACCGGACCGGTAAATGGGCCTAGAGGGTCACACGCAATAAGATTCTCAGTCGGTGGTACATAAGAGGGATTTATATTAACTCGGGGACTTTTGTGAAAAGTCACGCCGACTTAATATATATACGCGCTGTTGAGAAACCCTGGGCCAAGCTCCAGTATTTCCCTTACTGGCCGTCATCCCTCCTTTCTCTCTCTTCCTCTGGGCGCCCCGTTCAAGGCGCCAGAACAGTTTCCGTCTCCACTGCGTATGATTTCCGAAAGTCGGGAATTCCCGTCGGCAGGATTTCAGCAATCGTTGCGGCGACGGATCTTCAATGAGCGAGCTGAAACGGACGAGGGATCGAGGACGAACCACCGCGGAGGATCGCGTGGATACCGCTGGAGGTCGGACGCTTGTGCGGCTCGCGGCATCGCCTCGACGGAACCGAGACGGAAGCGGATTCGAATCCGCACACGGTGATCGGATTACTTCTCGTAGTTTTCGGTTTTAGTTAAAAATTTTCGTTCCGAATCGGATCAGCGGGCATCGGGCGGGATCATTTGGTTCATCGTTTCCGCTGCGTTCTTCGCTTCCCGCCCGGATCCCAACAGTGGTATCAAAGCCAGGTTCCGCTCTGATCCGCTCCGGAACGACTAAATTATTATTCTAAAATAATTTCTATGCTTGAATCGTTTTTCTCTCACGGAAGATGTTCATCGGATGAGCATATTAATTTAGATTAATTTGCTGTGAAGAAACCGATATATATACTTTGGGGTTTTTCATTATATTCTTCATGGAGATGAAGAGCCAGTTTTGTGGGCATGGATGGGCTTCAATGATGGTGAAAAATCACTGTATTGCTTGTTGGTATGACCAGAAATCACTGCACTTGTCCCCATATTTTTTTTTTTTTTGGTCGCTGGGGACCGGGAGCATTGCCTCCTTTTCAAGAATTTTCAAGTGTTGAAAAGGCCACGGTCTTTACAGTGTTAAACCGCCCTTTTTGAGGGGATACCGGCGGCGAGGGGGTCGTCGGCCGGCCATCGCCGGCGTCGGGGGAGGTAGAGGGATGCACCCTCTTGTACTTCCGGCCGGCCATCACCTTAACGGCGTTGGAGAAGAGCCTGAAAAAAGGGGGTGTTCGGGCTGCCGGCGGCCTGGAGTTGTAGAAAACCCTAGCCGGTCGAGCGCCCTTGTGCGCTGGTGGGCCAGCCGGTCCCGAGCGGCCCGACCGGGCCATGGCCGGGCTCAGCCAGGCGCACCCTGGTCCAGGGCTGGCTGAGCCCAAGCCTGAGCCAGTGGCCCGCCTGGCTCGAGCCAGGGACCTGGACCTGGCTTGGCCAGGCCCGAGCCCAGGCACCTGACCAAATGGGCTTAAGCCCCTTTATACCCAGCCCATTAAGCCCCATTAAACCTTTTAACCCCTTATTTAAAGATAAATTCGCCCCCTTTTTAACTGGAAATTAAAATTAAATAGTTTAAAATTGCTTTAAGCTTAATTTTTCCAGTTAATAAAGGATTAAATTTTAAGATATGATCTTATTAGTTAATTGGTTTTAACTAAGTAAGATATGATCTTATATAAAGGGGATTTATGTGTTAAGATGTGATCTTACTTTATAATTAACAAAGTTGTTATTTATATAAAATGGGATCTTAATTAATTATTAACAATTGTTGTTATTGATTATTAAGATGATCTTTTTAATCTTAATTAACAAATGTTGTTAATTTATATTTAAGATGTGATCTTAAAATTAATTAACAAATGTTGTTAAATTATTTAAGAGATTAGATCATTGTCATGGTTTTAAAATTAATTAACAAATGTTGTTAATTTTATTTTAATTAACTAATTAGATAATTCTTTAGCAATTGTTGTTAGAGAATTATTTTAATAATTTAGAGACACTTAATAATAGTTGTTAAGTGATTAATTAACTAATTATAATAGTTATAATTAAGTTGATTATTTCTTGAGTAATAAACCTTAATAAAAGTTATTAAGGATTAATTAAGTCTTAATAATAGTTATTAAGATTATTAATTACTTTACTCAAGTATCTCTTAATTATTGGTTTTAATGATCTAATCTACTTGGAATTTAATCTTTTATAAATGTTATTAAAGGATTAAATTAAGTCTAAGATGTTAGACTATGTTAATTAGAAATGTTCTAATTATTATTTCTTAATAATTGTTATTGAGAAATATTTTTAATTAAGGGGTTTTAACAAGGAGTTGTTAAGGGGTTAATAATTTGAGTTGGAAATTCTTTTATAAGTGTTATTTAGGAATTTTTAATTCTTTCTAAATGTTAGATTGTTTCACATTAATAATTGTTATTAATGTGAATTAAAATTAATCTAAGTGTTAGATTAATTAATTTAGAAATATTCTAAATTATGCATGGAATATTTTAGAATTTTAATTTTAACTTTGTGTGCGCATGTTGATGTGTTTAATGCTTTAAATTAGATTTATTGTATGTTAGAAAATAAGATTTTCGAAAATTCAATTTATCCAATTTTGATTGGTTCCCAAGTTTTAAGAAAGCCAAAATTATTATAATTTCAAAATTTTAGCCTTCATGTGATGTGTTTTATCATGTGTGGATAGTTAAAATTTGTGGTGGTCATGGACATGTACTTAGTTAAATTTCATATCATGTGATGGTGTATAATTATGTGGATTGTTATGGAATGTGATATACATTAATTAAGTGTTAATTAATGAGGCCTGCGTGTCTCTCTCTTTTTCTCATTCTATTGTAATTCTATCTCCCTCTGTCATTGTATTATGCCATAAGGCTTTCTCTTACAATTTATTTGTATTTGAAATTGTTTCAAAATTAATATTATTTGTAATTGATCGCGTCGGCCGAGGAAAGGCGAGGATGATCCACAAATGCAACCAGGAAGGCGACAGGAGATGAGATCACTAGTGGCTATGTGTTTGCATGTTTAGATTATATAAATGTTATATAATTTTGGTGATTAATTGTTTGGCTCCAGTTAATTACCGTGCTGTCCATGACCACATAATGAATATGTATGGATGATGCATGCTTTTAGTTATTAATTATGAATCGATTGCTAATATCTAGGCATAGTTAAATATATTTGATATATTTATAAACTATCACCTAGGATGAGACCAATTTAATATAAACAAAACCTTCAACATAAAGTCTAAGCCGGAGCGCGAGTCATTGAGAATGTACCGCGTGGCTCTCCATCAATATAGTTCTTAGAACATGATTCAATGATGACAGTTTCTACGTGCTTACCCGAGATCTGCCACCATCTGATGAAAGGACTATTAACTATGGCATCTTGATGCCTTGAGATTGGAATAGAGGAACGGTGTAGCTATCCTCGCGTTTACCCGGGAGCTACATTTTTACTCTACTCTGTCACGTATTGATGGTAAAGCTTAGACCAGGGATAATAGTCTACTGTGTTTACCCGGGACCATTAAAGACCTAGGAGCCGAAATAAGATCGGATATTGCAAGGAGTTGCAATTACCATGAGATGGTTGCTCTAAGATAATGGTATGATACTATGTGTTTACCCGAGATCATACTGTGATTCTTGGAGATTCTGATCCTCACTAGAAGACCGTCGGAGTCTTCCGTTCTGTATACCTGAAGGTTATACAGTCCGTCGAAAAATAGTGGGAAATAATTCAAGATAAAAGACCATAATTGAATTATCAGAACTATCTGCTTAAATCACGTTATTTCCTTCGATTCACTAAAATGTCGTCTATTCGAGAAGTTGGCATATTGGATGCCAATACTTCTCATATTCAGACTTTAAATAAAAACTCTAAAGAATGTCTTTAGGGATGAGTGAAAGTCACTATCCTAATCAGGAATCATGAATCTTCTCACTTGGATAGACCAAGGTGAAGAGGTACTCATGGTATGCCTTATTGAAAGGCAATGATTGTCATGAAATCTCTTATTTGGATAGACCAAGATGAAGAGATATTCATGATATGTCTTTGAGAAAGACAAGTGGTAAGATTTTAAACGATCGAATCCACACCTGAAAAGGATAAAGAAAAGTCAACTGAGATAGAGAAGTAGCAGTTCTCCCACTGCAACCAATATAAGGATACTGGTAAAGGCAAAACGAATATGAAACTTGAAAGAAGTTTCAGATATTCTTATTATCAACTTTTGCATGTCTATTGGAGAATTAGCGTCTCCAATATGAGATATTGGAAATGGTTCTCAGAACTGTGATGGTATGCAGACTTAGACAAGTAAAAGGAAATCGAGAAAATGTAAGTGTTGAGTTAGACTCAACAATTGTTCATGATATTCATAGGTTACTGTTAGACAGTAAATCTTTGTATATCTATAGGAGTTTAATATGAAACTGAATAATTGTTATTTAGTTGCATAAGATATCAAGAATTATAAAAGTGAATAACGTTGACTGAGAATGAACAATAGTTGTTCAAATCAGTCAATGCACTATAGATTCTTAAAGTGGCATTTCATGTGATGAATGTTCACAAGTCTCCTATAGAAATGAACTGTGTGAGTCCTGATTATCTATGGTATTGTACACAGGATTGTATGAAAAGAAATTTTTGATGCTGATGCATATTGATGTAAATAGCTCAAAGGCCAAAGATAATCACTACTATTGACTTATCTTATAGTTCACTCTTGGAATGATTCGACTGTATGTACTTACTGAAGTACAAGAGGAATATATCTGAGAAATTAAGATATAAGATCAATATGAAGTATTAGAATTTTTGATTGATCAAAGAAACTAACACTTAGGTATATGATTCACATAAATCATTAAGAGGATAATTGTATCCTCGCTCGATTGATTCTCATTGTATATCATAGTAATATGATAGAATGAGGAATTGTACCTTATTAAGATATGTTACAATGCATAATAAGATTTGCCTAATTCTTATCCTTGTGAACATGAGTATGAACATTAGATGTCCATACTTTACATATGGTTCCAAATAAGTCAGTGTATGTCCATATATGATATGGAAACCAAATAATCCATATGATATGTGAATTATGAACAAACCTGATTTTAAAAGTCAGGTATTACCGTGGTGTGAATTTGTGAATGTCTAAAGAGTTTGGACACTATATTTATTGGCCATGCAATAATGAAATAATTATCGTCATGAAAGTTGTCTTCTATAAAGAGGAATATGTGTTCAGAGAAGACAGTTGGAGTTGATAACACTAGAAGATGTTCTAGATTCACAAGTTAACATAAGATTATTAGATAATCTTTAGTTGTTTGGAACCACTCATGACACACATCAGAGAGCTCCATAGATTTTTTGAGATTCTCTTAGTGACTAGAAGGATATGTTTGACATATCTAATTTAGCAAGGTGAGAGGAGCTCAAAATATATTATGATCTAAAATCTATGATAATGATGCTCTCTATCATTACAACTTTGAGATTGATAAGTTTATTAGAATTCTACTTATCTATACTGCTAATCATGAGATGATGACAGTTAGATATTAAAAGCGTCCACTCAATGTGATTGAGGTAAAGATGTATATGATACACCTTTAAAGCTTTTAAAATGTCCAGGAAGCAAGTTATGATTTCAAAAGATTATTTTGAATCAAACTAAAACTTTCCAAAGTTGTAATAAAAGTTTTTGACTTAATTGTCAGAAATTACGTGATCATTAAGAATGTTCACGGACTGTGTGTGTTTCAAAAAGGACAGTGGGAGCACGGTCGCTTTAGTAATGCTTTATGATAATAACATCAAAGTCATTAAGAATGACTTTGGGATGTTACTATTAGTGAAAGCATTGTTAACTATGGTTTCCTCCATAATGGATTTAGTTATAATATCCCATGTATTGTAAATACGAATCTATTAAGATAGATCGGTGGGGATATTATATTAACCTGTATGTTAAAATGTTTGGCATAAATTTCATAACAAGTCTCAATTGTTGAGATATGAAATTTATTCCTTTAAAGAGAAGGTTCCTTAAAAGATACAGGAGTGAAATGCATCATTAAGCGCTTGAGAAGTGCTAAGGATGCATTCACGTATATGGAGAGGATGATTTGAAACAATGAGGTCACACTAACTCAAATTTCAAGTCAAATAATAGATTCAACCTTCTAGTAGAAAGGAATGGATTGGAAGGGTTCCAATCCGAAACTCGATATTAAGGTGACAATATAAATAAGTGATATTGTTATTAGAACAGTATGGATGAAAATATTCATCCCTGAACTAGATGTAGTTCTAAAAGGTCTCTGATACCATCCTATCGTTGTAGGACAACAGTGGGAGTAATGAATTGTGTGATCGACCATGGTCTCTTCAGAAGTTGCAGAATATTCTGAGGTTCTTTCACAGGTTCAGAGACAAAGGATAAAGAGGAAATAACGTAGTGGAAAATATTCCATCTATAGATAATTTAGCAGATCCCTGACCAAGTCTTAGTCACAGACTTTATGTGAGCATCACCTAGATTTGATGGAGATCAAATGCGAAAGTGATTGGCTTAAGTCCAAGTGGGAGATTGATGGATATAGGTGTCCTCTAAGACAATCATAAGGCACCTATTTCAATCTGGTTCATTAATTAATGGCATTAAATTCATTATGTAGATTGGCATATTTATATTTACGCATAATGAAGTCCATGAATATGTGCAATAGTCATTAGATTATGATGAGATCATAATAATGAGATTGATGACTTATAAACACATATTCTCAATTGTTCCTAGTCGTAAGATGTTTGAGAAGGACATCAAACACCCGGTTATACTAGTACATGTTATTCCAGCTCATATGATGAGGGTAACTGATCTCGTTAGTTACTCGTGTGGAGACACAATGGTAAACCTGTAGGTGCTCATTAGAGAATGAGTTCACTGAACTGATCCGACATGAATCGTCGAATAGTAATTTACCTGACTGTCAATCAGCTTGATTCATTGTCATAGTGGCGTGGTTGATCCTTGGACTTGAGACACCAAAGACACCTTGTCGGTGGACTTCTGAACTTTGACCTTGACCTACGAATCCCTATCCACGGGATCTCTAATAGTTAAAGATCGGGTCCAGCGGAAGACCTTCGAAGGTGATTGTGTGTTCAATAAAGGATCGTTCGCTCTCAGGTAACTGGAGAGAGAATGCTCTAGAATAGATCCGCAGGAGTCTCTGGCCAGAGCAGAAACAATATTAGAAAAAGAGGTTTTCGGATATTGTACAGCGGAGTCTGATTCAAGTGAGTTGACCATCTAGGGTTTGACAGTTGACCATACCCTAGGTTAACTCGAGAGCATTGTACGAACGAAGGATTATAGCTACGTGGTAACTGTGGACGGACAGGTTCCATGAGTGGGTTGCTGAACCCCATTGCCTTCCGGGATCATGCGGTGTTGCTTGGCACCCAACTTGATCAGAAGTCCGACTGAATTTACATGCGATGTTAATTCGGTTAAGTAATTAGTTAATATCTAGATATTAATTAATTACAATAAGTCAATAACTAGTTATTGGACCTAACGGGCTGAAAATCGGACCGGTAAATGGGCCTAGAGGGTCACACGTAATAAGATTCTCAGTCGGTGGTACATAAGTGGGATTTATATTAACTCGGAGACTTTTGTGAAAAGTCACGCCGACTTAATATATATACGCGCTGTTGAGAAACCCTGAGCCAAGCTCCAGTATTTCCCTTACTGGCCGTCATCCCTCCTTTCTCTCTCTTCCTCTGGCGCCCCGTTCGAGGCGCCAGAACAGTTTCCGTCTCCACTGCGTATGATTTCCGAAAGTCGGGAATTCCCGTCGGCAGGATTTCAGCAATCGTTGCGGCGACGGATCTTCAACGAGCGAGCTGAAACGGACGAGGGATCGAGGACGAACCACCGCGGAGGATCGCGTGGATACCGCTGGAGGTCGGACGCTTGTGCGGCTCGCGGCATCGCCTCGACGGAATCGAGACGGAAGCGGATTCGAATCCGCGCACGGTAATCGGATTACTTCTCGTAGTTTTCGGTTTTAGTTAAAAAATTTTGTTCCGAATCGGATCAGCGGGCATCGGGCGGGATCATTTTGTTCATCGTTTCCGTTGCGTTCTTCGCTTCCCGCCCAGATCCCAACATGGATAACACAACAAACCATTAAGTTTGGTCTAAGCATTACCATCGTTATATAACGGGCATAGATTAGAATGCAATCCTTGTAGATAACACAATTAGATTGCACCGTGCCTCTACCCCGTTTAAAGGCATCTAGTATGCCATAGCTTTAGTCTCTCCTCACGATTAGATAGGCCTTGTAGATAGCACAACAAACCCGTCTAACATGATTTGAGTTCTAAAATTATAATGATGGAGGACCACACAGTGAGTTCTCAACTACTCGCACTACGACCAATCGGAAACAGTCAAGAAAGCGAGATCATAATTGCAGCAGTCGTCGGAGTGGGGAGTACTTGGCGTAATGGGGGTGTGAGGGTCGCAGTCGGAGGAGAATGTGGGGCGACAGGGTCAAGGGCGGTTTCATGGAGTGGACGGCAGACAACTCCGCCTTCTACAAAAGTGGAAGGTGGACAACCCTGCCATCCAAAAAAAGTGTAAGGCGAACAAGCCCGCCATCTACAAAAAAGTGGAAGGAGGACAATCCCGCCGTTCATAAAAAGTGGAAGGCAGACAACCCCGCCATCCACAAAAAGTGGGAAGTGAGCCGCACAAATGATTTAGTTTATGGGCTTTGTGGTTAAGGGGATGAATGGGATGGATCAAATGTGATGGGTTATGATTATGATATGAGTTTTATGACCAAAGGATGTCCAAAATCAGGTCTTTACAAATGCCCCTTCGGGACGTCCATTTTACAGTGGAGTGATGCGAAATGATAAATGGGCGTTCCAAAAATAGAATCTGATTTTTAGATAGCCTGGAGAAGGATGAGCTACTCTCAAGGATGATAAGTGAATGTGATAATGCACGAAAATTAGCTATTTGAGTTGCAAGGGTGATTAGGAGAAGAAAAATTCATACTGGAGAATCACAATGCAAGGGACCCTCGGCTACTGGAACTGCAAGGCCTTGGCACACTAGGGATGCATAGCAATCCGGCCCAAGGGGATCTCAAGCAGGAAGGATAAAGGGTGTAACTTGAAATTACTTTGAAGTCTTAACACAAGGGCGCGTGGTGGCCTAGCGCATGGTGGCCAAGTGAGAGAATTTCAAGCACAAGAATTCAAAAGTTGGTTGGGTCTTGCAATTCAAAGAACTAATGAGAGAACATTTGTCAAAATCACAGATCAATGACAAATCATGGCCATTACTCATGCGATGCATGCTGGTTTGAACTGAAAATAAATTTCTAATCTAAATGTAAATAGGAGGAATTTATTAGCCAATCGAATAACTTGGAGAACATAGAATTCTCATTGTTTTGTTTAAGGAGAAACTCAGAGTCTATACGCGCAAAGTTATTAGCCTCCCGTGTCTTTTATCCTACTTGCTTCGGATTTCCTGCAGTTGCAAGAACACACATCAGCAAATATAGATAATCAATAATCATAAGCATTTTCATGATAGACTGCAAGGGAATAGAGGGCAAAGGTCCCCTATCGAGTCGAAGCCGGCACGGAAGATATGGCCATCTGCCAAAGTGGAATACCAATCTGACTGCCTTTGGCTTCGACTCAACAGTAGAAGTGTTCGTCTTCCATGTTCTATGGGTAGCGGAAGAGTTCACCTTCCTTGACATAAAGTCTTCCTTCTTTCCTTCATACCTGTTTTTCCTGTATGTACGGAGGGAAAAAGTGGTTAGTAGTATTTTTTTTCCGGCCCCTTGCCCATAAAGAGTAACTACCTTTTCCCTAGCCTTTGCATAGGGTCAAGGGGTCATGTCCAACTAACCAAACATAAAGAAATAATTAAATGATGCGACAAACAAACACGTAAATGCTAGAGGATATTAACAAATGAGACATGCGATGCAATGTGACATGCAGATGCTAGTGTTTTAACAAGTTGAAAATATTTTTGGTTCCGACCACCTAGCGACTGCTCATATTTCGCCCAGTTGGGTAATGAAAGGAAATGCATTCCCAATTTCCCAGACATTCTAAGCACTCATCTAGGTTGATTTGGGCCTTTAGACTCCTCATACAGACCTTGTCCAGCTAAGACTTATATTGATGATAATACCGTCATACCATGCTTAGGCTCCCAACTACTTCCGACCACCAAGTTTGCTCAAAAGGTTTTTGAGGTAAATGATTTGTCCGACCTGGGTCTATTTCCTCACAATCTGGAAGATATAAGATGGAATACCTTGGAACCCTAATGGTCAACCGCGCGATGCTGACCCAGAATCAGACGCGGTCACACCTATAGGTGACGCGCTTGCATTGACCTAAGCCCGAAGTTTTGAGGATGCTCATTGAGATCATGATTAAGAAGTTGATTCATCATAAACATGAAAATTTCTCTTCACCCAGTTTGATCTTCCCTGACTATGCAAACATGTGATGATTTTTTAAACAAACCATTTTAAGATGATGTTCAGTCTTTAAATAACTATCTCTTGTTAAACCTTAGGGGCAAAAGTGAAGAAAATGGGGAGACAAACTTTACAGGAGGATCAACAAAATCATTAAAAGATTGAGCTATGACAAAACGAATCCTTCTTGACCTCCTAGATGTCCCTATTTACTTTTGACTTTTCAGGTCTTTGATGGATTTCATGGCCAGGCATGGTCACAACCAGGTTTTTTTGTGATCGCTTGAACCCTTTTTATTTTTCTTGACATTTTTAAGGTTATTTGCTTTTTCATTGCTTTCTTGTTCCTTGTTTTCGCCTGCGAGGACACTACCCTCTTCACGTGCTCTGGTCCTTTACATTTCATATCTAGGCTCAATTGAGGGATTACATCTATCGGGTCGTCAGGAATCGCAGTTTACTGAGCTCAACCATTTAAGGGCATCGGCTATCATGATCAGTCGAGAGAAAAAAAGCAAAGGCCGTCGCAATTGATAGTATACTAAAGACATCAAACTCATTTCAAGGAGGTTCATTTGATAAATGTGTGAATGTGTGCATCTCACAATGAAAGTAAAGCAGATACATTTAAGGTTCTAGTGAACCAAAATCTTATCCAGATATCAATGATAACCCAATCTATCATGCAACTAGACTTAGACAGGGGTTACATAGGAGTCATCAGATGGTTGGATTTTGTGCCTTTGTGATTTTTTTGTGATTTTCTTTAGAATATGTACATATTTACAAGTATTTTTGTTGATTTTTTGGATATTCTATTTTTTTGGATTTTAGATTTTGAATTTTTTTTTTAATTTTCTAATTTATTGTGCATTTCAAGGGTAGAATTTCTTCAGATAGACCCCTATCCGAAGGAATTCTTTGACTTTTGCTAAATATTTGTACCTATTTGCTAGCTCTTGAACTGACAAAGAAGAAACTTGCTTATCTCTATAGCTCTTAGACAAAGAGGAAGCTATCCTAACCCCTAAGATATTATATACAAGACTCTGAGAGCGAGTCAGATCTGTTACTGAAGAGACAAGAGTGAGTCCTTGAGACAAAGATCCAATGGTGGTGGAATTGCCTCAGCATGTGGGCTCTTTGATGGTGATTTCACATCCTCCCGTTCGGGAGTAGGACTTTTTTTTTTGGTAGTCGTAGACTTTAAGCATAAGACACTCAAAGGAATGTGCTACGACCGGTGATGGAAGTATAAGAAGGGGAGTTGGATGAAATAGAAAGGGAATGAATGCGGCAAGTGCAAGTTCATCTCTCGCCAAGAAGACTCCTTATTGTGGGGTGAATGGTTCGTGGAATAGTAGCTATGTACCGAAATCATCTTCATCCTTCCTTTGAACTCCATTGCTTGCTTCTTCCTTCAACTCATCCTTAAGGTGATCCACTCTAGGAAATTCATGCACCTTCTTTACAAAGTGATCCAAGAGAGTCCATTCTCTTGATTCCTTAACTAGTTTGATTGGTTGGTATCCCAATCCAAATCCCCCCAATAGCCGGATTTTCAAAAATAGGCTCTAGAATCCCTTGTTCTTCCTTGTCTACCCCAGATCTTAAATTGTATCTCATTTTATCCATGAGCTGCCACCCTATGTTAGGCAAGGATTTTGGTTGAGAGCTGACCGTTGTAAGAATTGACTCCTTCCCTTTTCTAGAAGTGATCATAGATGGAATTTGTTCAGTTGATACTGAGTCCAAAGACTCGATGTAAGGAGTGCTTTTGACTTTAACAATCTTCCCATTGTATGAAAATTTATAGCATTGATGATTGGTGGAAGGCACTCCTAGAGTTTGATCCATTCATGGTCTTCCCAGAATGGTGTTATATATGGGCTTGACATGAAGGATGCAAAATTCGGAAACCATGGCTACCACGCCAATCTCTAGTTGAAGGAAGATCTTACCATCGGCTGGACTTCGGGAGTTATTGTAAGCTAAGACCATCATGGACGTAGACTCAATCTTGTCTTGAGGATTTTGAGTGGACCGACAATTGAACAAGGTTTCCCTATGTGTGGAAGATCTAATCAATTCGAGAAATAAAATTTTGGTAGGGGTCTTCTCCAGATACTGCAGGATGTCATATTCAAATTGAGTTGACCTACCAAATAGATTTGAATTCTCTTGGGAGTCCAAAGGGTGACTTGCTGGCGGAACAATGCGATTTTTCAGTGTGACACTGATCAGACTCGAGTCTGTAACTTGAACTGTCTTCAGTGGTTGGACTGGTGGTGAATTTATTAGGTTGAACTGAGTCGACAAACCTGGCTTTGATAATGGACATAAAATAGACAAAAGAGGCTCTTTGATTGAGATGGAGGGGACTTGGACGAGGGTGACTGGATTGATGATTGTTGGTTGTTCTCTTGATCTGATTAGGACCAAAGGTTTGTCTTGGAGGATTGCAAAGACTCCTACCAAGGGCCTTCTAGGTTTGGTCGCCTTAGTGGGGCACTCATGTCGTACCCTGACCTCCTCATACTCCCAATATTGTTCTTTACGAACAACTCTTGGCTCCAAATTTCTGACAAGGGTGTTCACCTTTCTGAGAGAGTTGGAAGGATCCTGGGCTACCTGGTGAGAGGGTAGAGGGTCCTTTACAATTCCTAACTCCTTTTTGGCTTTCAAAGTTTCAATGGCCTTTTTCATGTCTTCCCAATTGATCCTATCTTCGTCATTCAAATCATATACCCAATCTCTAAAAGTGAAACAACTATAAATTGTATGCCCCGGCGTCCTATGATACGGACAGTATTTGGACATGTCAGCATTGCGGGGGATGCCCTTATGTTGAGGTGGATGCTGGATAGCATTGCAAGTTAATAAGGCATAGAAAATATCCAATAGAGATTCCAATAAAGGTGAAGATGAGGCACGTTTGGGCATAGGCCGACTATAGCTAGTCGGAGGGGGAACTGCTGAGTATGGTTTCTGATTGAATTGGTTGTCTAATCTGGACAAAGGATTGGGTGACTTAGAGGGTTGTCCCAAGGCACTCACCTGTTCATTGATTGTTACTCCCTCCATGGTTGAAGTTTGTGTAGTCTTCTTGTTCCTATTTCGGTTTTCGAAGAAGGGAGGCAAGGTGGAATCTCAAATTTGCGAATGAATTATCCGAGCTCAGTTATAAAGTTGTGCGAACGTATGAAGTTCGCTTAACATAAGAATGGCCTGAAGCTACGAGGTAGCGTTACTGACTAGCATGGTGATCGCTTGAGATTCATATATTGTTACTTCCGCCCTAGAGGCCATTGCCCTCCACCTGTAGGCAAAATGCGTGAAATCCTCTTCGGGCTCCATCACAAGATCAAACAAGGTGGGAGGCATGGTGGTTATGTGGTTGAAGTGAGTGATGAACTTTTCAGAGACCATATAGAAATTGATTAGGTCTGTGGCAGACAAGAAAGAGGACCATCTCAAGGCCTCACCTTCTAAGAGTTTTTGGAACAAGTAAACAAGGAGGACTCTGTCATAGAGCCATTGATGAGAATCCATGAGGAAACCTGAAAGGTGGTGATGAGGGTCAGTCGTGCCATCATACTTCCTATACTTGGGGACTTTGAACCCCGGTGAAAGATAGGCAGGAGGGAGCTTGCAATAGTTTGAGAGAGAGTGAGGTTGCCTTAGGATGAAGTTCTCGACCATAAGCTTGTGCACATAGGTTTCAACCTCATTTTTAGATATGAATTCCTCCTGCTTAGGAGGAGGTGCAGCTTGAGTGACTAGCTTAGTCATGAGAGGTGGAATAGTTGGAGTAGGAGTTGGTTGGTTAATTTGAGTTTGAGCTTTATTGGAAGATCCTTGAAACTGAGTTTTTTGAGGGGTGGTATCCTGGGTTTTGCCACAAGAGACCAACTGGATGAGTTGATCAGGGGTGTACTGTGATAACCCGGCAATAAGCTCCATATCCTCACCTGGATTTTGAAAGGTTCTACTAGATATTAGAAGGTCATCTTCTCTTTGTAAAGAAGAAGATTCATCCGAGCATCTCTCTCTAAGTTCTTTTCTAGATGTTTGGAACATTCCCACAAACATTTGTCGTGGGTCTTCCTCAATTTCAAATAAGGGATTATGTGTAATGTTATCACCAAATTCATCCATATCATCATACACGAAATTAAAGTACACGTGGTCCATTATGAAGCACAAATCCTGACCAATTTTATGTCCCACTTTTGAGTTAATCGTGTATTATGGATGTGTTGGTTTCTAACAAAACGTGTTCACCCCTTAGCGTCCCTTTTCTTTTAAGAAGATTGTCTCACCAGTGTTTGATTAGGTGTCTTGATTAAGGAATGGTTCACTCAATGACGCCTATGAGTAGGTGGTTTTTCTGTTCTAAAAGAGGCTAGCAAAATCCTTAGCTTCTTACGCAGTCCCAAATGATCCTATTAGGTGACTTAGATACAACCTGCTCAGCGGCTAGATGGGAATCCCTAGCTCGCGAAGACTCATGGAGGTTCCCAGCTAAATAAGACTAGTCAAATCCGAGTGAGAATCCTTAGGTGGAGAGTGAGAGGCTCTAATTATTGTATGATGCCGGCTCTCTCTTAAAAACCCCACGTAGAACACACTGAAATTACCCAACAAATTTAACAAACAGCAAAAGGGCGAAAAGTGGAATATATTTAACAAAAAATTTAATAAACAACATAGAACACCTTGACGGTGGGTTTGTCCGCCGTTCAGAGAACTGGATGGCGGGCTTGTTTACCGTCTAGAGAACTGGACGATAGGCTAGTCTACCATCCAACAACCTAGACAGCAGGCTAGTCTACCATCCAAGAGACTAGACGGTGGACTTGTCCGCCGTCCGAAAAAAAATTGGACGCTTGTCCGCCATCCAAGAAATTATACGGTGGGCTAGCCCACTGTCTAGTAGACTAAAGTATAGAAAAATAATTTTAAACAAATAAAAAGGAATTTCAGGGGATCTTACCTTCTTACCTTTTCTAGCTGCGCGCCAGAGGGTTGTGGACACCTGTAATCGCCAGAGGGTTGTGGACACCTGAAGGGTGGCCTTCTCCACTTCCTTCCTCTGTTCAGTATACAATCAGGGACATATGGTGAGATAAAAAAATTAAAAAGATTAGAGTGTGATTACCAGGAGCATAACCTTTGGTTCCCGTGCTCTGCGAGATAAAAGATTTGATCGCGATGTGTGAGAGCGGGATGGTGGGTTCCTCTTCTCTGCCTCCGGCCGGTCGGGACAAAGAACTTGGTTTTCCACGCGCGAACTGTGGTAAGAGCCCTACAAAAAAAACAAGTGAAACAAAAAAAGGAACCCGATTAGAACTGTGACATGTAGAAGTTGCCCATGCATGCAATTAAAGAAAGTAAAAATTAGGAGGGAGCGCACCGGATTGGTGTTTTGGGAGGGAAGGTGACCATGAACTATGGCCACTCACCTCCCGTCTTTTTTAAGAAAATCTCTGTTGTGATGGGTGCTAAGTCATCTTAGAATGAATGCATGCAATGGGGAGTGTACGTGTGTGACACAGTGAAAAGGTGAATGGGTTATAGTGACAAGAGGATTACAGGATGGGTGACAACAAGAATACGACGAAACATAAAAGAAAGAAAGAGTGAGTTAGAAGAACAAGCTCGTATGTTAGGAAGGACTCTTTCCATGGTCTTCTTCTGTCTCTCCAGCGCTCCCAACCTGCTAACTCCCGATTATGCCCGTCCATCTCTCTTTCAGCCAGCCAACCCCTTCCCCTCCAACTCGCCAACCTCCTCGCCCGAGAAGAGTTAGGGAGTTTAAATAGATGGCCAACCAAAATAGGAAAATTAGGGGTCTAAATCCCCGTTAATCATCAAGGACCAATCGGAAATAGTCAAGAATGCGAGATTGTGGTCGCGGTAGTCATCAGAGTGGGGAGTACTCGGTATAGTGGGGGTGCGAGGGTCGTAGCCGGAGGAGAACGTTGGGCGACAGGGTCAAGGGTGGTTTCATAGAGGGGACGCTAGACAACTCCGCTTTCCACAAAAGTGGAAAGCAGACAACCCCGCCGTCTACGAAAAGTAGAAGGCGGACACGCCTGCTATCTACAAAAAAGTGGAAGGTAGACAACCCCGCCTTCCATTTTTCGTGGAAGGCGAACAACCCCGCCGTCCACAAAAAGTGATAAGTGGGTTGCACAAATGACTTGGTTTATGGGCTTTGTGGTTAAGGGGCTGAATGGGATGGATCAAATGTGATGGGTTATGATTGTGATATGGGTTTTATGACCAAAGAATGTCTAAAATCGGGTGTTTACAATCTCGTGTGCACGCAACCTAAAATAAATAATTCTATAATATTTCATGCAAAATTAGAACAATTCTAATAAATGAGAGTTAATCTAACAATTAGATTAACCATCAATTTAACAACTTAGACTAATAATTAATAATTAACAACTATTGTTAATCTTAAAAGATTCAAAATCTTTAATGGGCCCATTTAAAAATAAAATTTTAGATCAATTTAAATTTTAAAACATCCTTTTAAAGTAAAAATTAAATTTGAAAATTTTATTTTAATTAAATGGACCCTGAGGGGTCCCTAATGGACCTATCGGCCTAGCCCTGTGGAGCCCTGGCTCGAGCGAGGCTGAGCTAGGTCCAGCACCTGGGCTCAGACCTAGATCCCCCAATCGGGTGGACCTGGTCCGAGCCCCTACTAGGCCGGCTCGGGCCCCTGGTTCGAGCCAGGTCTAGTGGGGCTAGACCCCATCGGGTCGACTAGGAAACCCTAACCGCCTGACGGGGTGGTCTTCCCCGTCCAGACTTCCTGCACAACAAGGGGTCTAGTGGCGGGGAGACTCCCCTCGAGCATCCCCGGCTAGGCACCGATAGCCGCCTGCCGCCTCTGGCCACGGCGCAGGCGTTGTGTGGCTACAAATGGAGTCCCCACGGCTGCCGGATTGCGCCCCCCCCCCCCCCCCCTCGTTTAAAGGAAGAAGACCGACCTACCACCACCATCCATCCCCTTCAACGCCAACAATGGGGCCGACGGTGACCGGCTGTGGTGCCTGGACAATCTATGGCCACTGGACACCCCTTCCATCCTATGGAGACCCCAAAACTATGCAGTGTGCATGCCGTTCTTCATGTTATGAAGAACATCGAGAACCCCCCTCCCAAAATTTCAATTTTACACAAATAATAACGATCTAATATTGCGTGTTCATACCATGAACATAGTTCTAAAATAAAATTGAAATTATGCATGGAATATAACCTAGGATGGTCTATTTCAGAGATTGAAGGGACAAAGATACATTGGAACTTGGCTTTGGTACCACTATAAGGATCTCCTTATTGGGACAACGATCGCAATGGAAACAAAAACGGTAAATACATAAAATCGTTCTCGATCCATTTCGAAGAGCAGAAAGAGAATTTTGGTGATCGATCATCACCTTGCATGGAATCGAATCTGCATTCGTGTTGTTCCAACAGTGTGACGCCGCAAGCCGCGTAATCGCTCGGCCTCTAGCAGTGCCCACGCGATCCTCTTGGTGATGGATCGCCCTCGGTTCCTCACTCGATGTAGTGCCTTTGATGGCAACTCGTCGTCGCGTAGGTGCCCGCGGGGTGCAGACGGAATCCTGATGAATGGGAGTCGAAGCGATGAAGCGGCGTAACCCAGAGGAGACGCCCTCTCTATCCCCAGAGAGAGAGAGAGATGAGAGAGGGGGGGGGGGGGGTGGGGAACCCAGTGTTGCATGGCCCAGGGCTGCCCTCTCTGCTTGTATTTTTATTAAGTTGTTTCGTAGTTTTTTTTAAAAAACCCTCACTTAATATGAATCTCGTTTATGATATGTCAGTTAAGAATCTTTGTACGTGTGACCCTCTAGGCCTAAGTACCAGTCCAGTTAATGACCCGCTAAGTCTAGTAACACTTTACTAACTTAATTAATTAATCAATGTCACATATTAATTAGTTAACTTATCGATTAACTGTCGCACATTTAAATCGATCGGACCTCCGATCATGTTGGATGCCAAGCAACACTGCATTATCCTGGAAGGTATTGGGGTTCATCAACCCACTCAAGGAACCTTTCCAATGAGCAAATGATCCCATATTGAACACTCAATTCCCCTCGAAAATATTCTACTGTACTCGATCCTTGACTATTTAGAATCCCATGTTTAGAGATCCATTAGCCAAAGTCAAAACACAGAAGTCCACTGACAAGATGTCCTTCATGTCTTAGGTTCAAGGACAATCCACACAACTGCGACAATTGAATCAACTTGGTCGACAGTTAGGACATTACCATCCAGCGATTCTGTTCAGATTAGTTCAATGAACTTATTTTCCAATGAGTACCTACAAATTCGCCTTAGTATTTCTACACATGTGACTATGAGACTAGTCACCCTCATCATATGAGCCAGAGTAATCTATATTAGTCTCCTCGGATATATGATGTACTTCTCAAATATCTTATGGCTATGAACAATTTAGAATGTGTGTTTGTCAGTGATCAATCTCATTATTATGATCTCATTATAATCTGATCACTATTACAGCATCCACGGACTTCATTATGACACAAACATAAACAAAATACACATAATGAATATTAAAGCCATTTTATTAATAACTGAATGAGATTATATAATGTTAGATTGGCTTGTAGGCCACCTAAGTCTAATACGATGCTCCCTCTCCCTACAATGCAATATTGGGAAGAGATTCCTTGGGTTGGTTTGGGGCCGTTCCTTCTAACCTACATCAAAAGATCAAGTTTTTGACTTTAAGGGGGGAGTTCGTGTGGATCAGAACACCTCTTGACAAATATACCTAGCATTAATCGACATTCAGGCGAAGAAACCTACTAAACCTCCCCATGAAGTTCTAGCCAAGCCTAAGGAAACAGCCAAGCCGTCCGAAGAGCTGGTTGCCGTCAAGGTTGGACCTACTCCTGACCACGAGTTGAAGATAGGAGCTCTCTTGTCAAAGTAAAGACAGGAAGAGTAGCAAAAATTCCTCTTTACCCACTTCGACGTGTTCGCTTAGATAGATGCCCCGCTCCTAGGAGTACCAGAACATATAGCAACACACTTCCTCAACCTTGATTTAAAGTAGCCCCCAATCTAGCAACGGAAGCGTCACTTCGCCACGGAATGATAGGATGCCATCAGGGAACATGTAACTTTCTTGTTGAATGCAGGGGTCATACGAGATGCTCAATATTCCTTGTGGGTAGCCAATGTCGTTATGACAAAGAAAGGCCTCTGGAAAGCCACCCCCAAATATTGTTTTCCCCTATCCAATGTTGACCAACTGATCGATGCAATGGTTAGACATGAACAACTCAGCTTCCTCAATGCTTTCTAACGCTACCACCAGATACGTATGAACCCAGCTGACAAGGAACACACTGTCTTCATCACCGACATGGGATTGTATTACTACTTGGATGCCATTTGTACTAAAGAATGTTGGAGCGATGTATCAAAGGCTTGTCAATAACATGTTTGATCGGCAGATGAGTCGTAACATGGAGGTATATGTCGACGACATTTTGGTCAAGTCTAAGCATGTTGTTGATCATTTCGAAAACCTCCTGGAGATGTTCGACATTCTAAGGCAGTATGGCATAAAGTTTAACCCAATTGAATGTGCCTTTGGAGTCATGGCCAGGAAGTTTTTTGGCTTCCTTGTCACGCATCGAGGGATCAAAGCCAATCCTGACAAGATTGAAGCTATATTGACCATGAAGCCACCAACACGGCTTAACAATGTCCAGAGGTTGACTAGACGGCTCACTACGCTCAACTGGTTCCTATCAAGGGCTATTGAGCGATGCCTCCTTTTCTTCCAACTACTCTAAGTAAAAGACAATCTGCCCAATGCCCAAGGGCATGTCAACTGAATGTTGGAGTTCCAGTAGACATTCAAAGAACCAAAGCGGTACTTGGTTGCCCTGCCAGTCCTTTCCAAGCCGTGTCGGGGTGAGTCACTCTCTCTCTATTTGTCCATAATTCCTCACACTTTAAGTTCAGCGCTGGTCAAGGAAGAAGGGAATGTTCAAAAGCCTGTCCACTACCTAACCGAGTCCTTCAAGGGGCCGAACTCCATTACCCGATTGCAAAAAAAAATGGCCTAGCTCTAGTCATGGCTATGCGAAAGTTAGGGCCCTACTTTCAAGTACACCCGATTGAGGTAGTCACTAACTGTCCCCTGCGACAACTCATGTAGCACTCGGATGCCTTAGGTTAGATGGTGAAGTGGGCCATTGAACTATCAGAATTTGACATCTCTTATCGACCGAGAAGCGCCATAAAAAGCTTAGGCTCTAGCAGACTTCGTAGAAGAATGCACCCTTCCCCCACAGAAATAGACGGATGGGTTCAGGCTCGGACTGACATGGTTGATCTACACCGATAGATCATTACGAACCACTAGTTGTGCGGTCGAACTCATCCTAATCCCCCCAGAAGCACCGGAAAGTGGAGGATTGCAATGTTCCCTAAGATTCTAATTCCGGACGACAAACAATGTGGCGGAGTATGAAGTGCTCCTTACCGAGATCCAGGTAGCTCGCCACTTGGGGGCAACCTAGATCCAGGCCTTCTCTAATTCCCAACTCATCGTCTGATAGCTGAAAGGTGAGTATGAGGCCAAAGATCCTACTATGAAGTAGTATAAAGAATTGGTCATGCAAATGACCTCTGTCTTGGAAGGATTTGAAATTCTACACATTCCGAGAGAGGAAAATCAAAGGGCAAATGAGTTGGTCAAGCTCGCCTCCTCGACACTATCGACTTCATAGATAGTATTTGTAGAAGATGTGTTGGCATACTATCTAATAGGTAGAAGTTGTCTAGGTAAATGTTAAGCCCACATGGATGGATCCGATCGTTGCTTTCTTGCAAGATGGTCAGTTGCCACTTGACAAGAGCGAAGCTAGGCGAGTCAAATATCAAGCAGCCAAGTTTACTCTCGTCAACGATGAATTGTATCGCCAGTTGTTGACTCTTCCTCTACTTAAATGCCTTACTCCAAGAGAAGCAGTTGATGCCATTACAAAAGTCCATGAAGGGGTATGTGGAAGCTACGTAGGCCCTCGTACTGTAGCCCGAACTCTATTGCACTATGGGTATTGGTGGTCCACATTGGCACGAGACTGCATCAGCTACTTCAAGAAGTGTACAAGTTGCCAGATACATGGGCCGGTCCACCGAATTCCTACTGAGGATGTTCACACCATCTTCGAGCCATTCCCCTTCGTGATATGGGGGATCGATATCTTGGGCCCTTTCTTCAAGACTATGGCGTAGAAATAGTTCATATTGGTCGTCATCGACTACTTCACAAAGTGGCTGGAAGTCGAGGCTACAACAAACATCAGGGAAGATAATGTCTAGAAATTCTTCCTTTCTCATGTGATATATAGGTTCGGGGTACCTTAGATACTCGTCTCCAACATTGACATTTTAATATTCGACACTAGTTTTCCTCTGTGGCCCATCTCCAAGCTAATGGTCTAGTAGGGAATGCCAACCAAGCTATAATGAGAGGGATCGAAATTCGACTGCGAGGCGAACAAAATTGGCTTGAGCAACTCTTGAAGGTCCTATGGTCCTTTCGGACCACTGGACGTACAACTATAGGAGAAACCCCCTATCACCTAGCTTATAGGACCAATGCGTCAATCCCATTGGAAGTTGACCTGCCCTCTACCCTAGTCTGGGAATTTGACGAAGAAACTAACAGCCAAAGACTATGGGAGAACTTGGACCTAGTTGATGAAATCAGAGAAGAAGCTAGAATATGCATGATCAACTATCAGCAAATAGTGGCCCAACTGTACAATAAAAGAGTTCGACCAAGAAGCTTCCACCTAGGGGACCTCATCCTGTAAAGCATGCACGCCTCCAGACCACTCGAGACAGGCCTCAAGTTAGCTCCCAACTGAGAGGGACCATATCGGATCATTAAAAGCTATGACAAGGGAGCATATCGCCACTAGATAATAAATGGAATGTAAAGCACCTACGCCCCATTTATCAGTAGTTCCTTTCCAAACAAGCCCTTTTTCTTTTATAATAGGATCACTTAGTTTCTCCGATTAACATCACGTTGTGAAATTATTCCTATTACCAAGTTTGAACCGTGTCAGACAAGCTCCTACAATTGACACGGCAAAAAATGGAGATCTTGAGCACTAATATCGACCGACATCAACCAATGCCAACTGGCACCATCAGTTTCTCCCTGTCGAGTCTCCCCTTGCAGGAAAGGGGTTCCCCACCTTAAGATGGGACTAAACTTGCTCAACTTCACCTTGTCGAGCCTCACCTTACAGGGAAGGGGCTCCCCACCCTCAAATGAGACTAAACTTGCTCGACTTCCCTCTGTCGAGTCTTACTTTGCAGGGAAGGGGCTCCCTACCCTCAGATGGGACTAAAACTCACTCGACTTTCCTCTACCAATTCTCTCCCTACAAGGAAAGGGCTCCCTACCCTCAAATGGGACTAAAATTGCTCGACTTCCCCCTACCGAGCCGAGCCTTGCAGGGAAGGAGCTTCCCACCCTCAGATGGAACTAAGTTTGCTCGCCTGACACACCAGCCCTGAAAACATATAGTGACCGACCACAAAACCAACATAAGTTTCTAACAAAACTTAGCCTGTCCGATTGGGAAGAAAGGGGAGGTAAGTCATGCATACTCATCCTGGGAAAATAGTTTTCTTCCTTAAAATTTATGTCTACAAAGAAAACAATAGGGCATAAGGCCTTAAGAAACAAAAGAAATGAAAAAATGATGCATAATGAATGAGAGCAAAAGGCCCCTATAACATCCTCATCAAATTAGTTGTTGGCTTTCGCTACTGACCCAAAGTGTACTGTGGAATTGGAAGGGCTCCTACCTTTCCTTCCCACAACAAGACGTTGGGTCGACGGCATGGTCCTCGCCGCCTCCATGCCCCTAAACCCGAGCTCACTCAAGCACCTTGCACGAGTGGAGCTGACTTCCCCCTAGGCTTTTTAGGGGACAAACCTTAAAACCAGTAACAGGGAAGAGTGTGGACAGGAGCCATAGCTGCGACGGTGGCGCCCCGAGCCCGTATGAGCACAAAACCGAAAGCAGGCCCCTGCACAAGCCATGTAATGATGCCATCACTCATTCCCCCAGTGCAGGCTGCGACACATGCCAGAACAAAAGCATGGAGAGAGGAAAAAAATGAAGTGCAAGAATATGAGAGTCGAGATGCTAATGATAGGCACTTACAAAGGCTATCAAATATCCAGTCAAACCACCAGAAACTACACAAGAGAGCATGGAGCTCGACATTAGTCTGGGGGCCCAACCAAGACAAGCCCGCAGCTCTGATTAGTTCGAACTACAACGACAGTGCCCCATAACTTGGGGCATCCTCGGCAACTGGGCTTCGAAAAAAATTAGAAGTCTAGCTTATGATCGAAGGATCCCCTGGTCTTAGGAAAGGTAAAACCCTGTCTCCAAGTTTTAAAAACTCCTCTCCTCGCATAGCAGGTATAGTATCTCCATCAACTTCCGATGTTTTGAACAGGAGGCCTTATCCCTAAGGGAAACCAGATGGCTCTAAGATAATGGCGCTCCCTAGCAAGAGTATAGCAAGACCCGTCGCAACTAAGAATGGATGTCATGCTCTCAACCCCTTTTAAAGGGGAAGGCTACCCTTCCCGATGGTGGCCGGAATCGACAGCTAAGGCTGATTTGAAAAAGTCGGGTAAGATTCGCCATGTTAGGAGTGACCAATGGCAGCGAGGCAAAAAGCTGACAATTGATGAGACATATCAAGAAGGACTAACTGCCACCTCATGGGCCACGAAGCCAGGGGAAACGGTCTTCTTGCATCATCTATTGACCATATAGGACGCCCAACAAGAACTCAGCTTGCCCAAAACAATCCCTTGACCCCCCGTCATGAGGAACAGGTATTGGTCTGGCAAGACACTGAACTGAGGGTGGCTGTCCAACTGGCCAGACCACGGCCTAGGCCGTCAACACTTCTTGGCCCCATCAAGCATGATTGAAGGTATGATAGGAACTGCTAAATGGGAGTCTCTGGCATCATAGATTACATTACAGGGAAGTGGCGTACAAGATAGCCAAAAAAAAAAACAACATATCCTAAATTGGCCAACCGACAATGCCTACATCGGCCGCCTTCCCCGCCGCGCGACCTGCGGACCACTTGAGCCCCCCATTGCTCGAGCCTCCACGGGAGGCGCAGCACTCGATAACCCAGAACGTTGTAGCACCGCCTCAATGATTTGCGGGCCAATGGTGATAGGAGGCCCTACCAAGAGAAGGGCAAGGGTGTGTGCATCCATGAACAACAACAAAGATATCCCCTACTCAAGGGGGCACCAAC
Organism: Zantedeschia hybrid cultivar; assembly: GCA_030544215.1. Taxonomy (NCBI): domain Eukaryota; kingdom Viridiplantae; phylum Streptophyta; class Magnoliopsida; order Alismatales; family Araceae; genus Zantedeschia; species Zantedeschia hybrid cultivar. Next base: position 66,744,446 of record JARZZO010000005.1, on the reverse strand, counting down.
AGAGAGGTCCTAAAAGGCCGAAGGATAAGGCCACTCCCCTTGAGGGGCCCCTCGATCCAAAAGAATGAGTCCTTCTACCCCACAGAGAGAAAGCCAAAACTTAGTGCCAGCAGCATCTTGTCCCTAGCCTCTAACTGGACAAATCCAGGAGTGCCCAGAGTAGTGCACCATCTAGCTCAAAAGAGGTGGCGAAACATGTCCACCGTCGCTCTCGGATGGCCCATGTCCTAGATTAGCGTCGCAAAGTCTATAGCTATCCTCCAGGAATTTGACATCCATGAGACAGGAGTGATCTGGAAGTACTGCAGTAGTTGTTCGATGAAGGTAGGCACCAGCAGCTTAAATCATGCCTCAAACATGGTTGGTGAGCGGCGAATGAGCCCCGCCTCTCAAAACAATGTGATCCGCGGCAGATAGCACCACCAAGTGGTACTTGCATGAAATGTTATCGACCGCCCAAATTTTGACAAGGAACTCTGCCATGGCCCGCGAGAGTCCCATGACTCGACGATCCTCAGCTACCTTCGCAACGTAGTCCATGATCCTTTACCAAAATTCATGTTATCTGAGGACTGGCACGATTCTCCCCTCAGAGGAGATATAAAGCCCCGTCAAAGTCCAAACGTCGCATGTTACTCGCCTCGATAAGCGTAACGAGCAGAAGGATTCCTAAGAAATTTGTTGCTAGGGAGACCAAGGGGCATCTATCAAGTAGTGCATGTAACAGACATTTATCACTCCTTGCCGTATGGAGTATGCCAAGAAGTGGGGGCCAAGTGAAGGAGAAGAACTTTGTCGAGCCCAAACAACCAATGGGCTGGCCCAACAATTCCGCGCATAAACCATCAAATGCGTCCCTAAAGGAGTCTGCACCCCGCCAAGACAGACTAATGCCGTTTTGTTTGGGCCCCAACCTAGACTCAATGTAAGAGTGGTCCAAACCTAGGCTCCAACAGCCTTAACATCAAGATCGGGGGCAGTAGGGTTTGAATATGTTTCCTAACAAAACACTCGGATCGACCAAATCAGATTAAAAATCCTATCACGCTCAGAACCCAACCCAGATTGGAAGACTTCGCTCCCCTCCGCCCAGTCTGACTGCAACTCGGGGCGGATCAAGGTGAATCTAAGAATTCGTCTCAAGTTCAGCCTTCCTAAGACGGTCCTTTCTGATTAGGGACCACTCCTCGAACCTAGCTTTGCTGAATGGGATTGGTTTCTTGCGAGGCTCTGTGCTACTATATAAGGATCCTCAGACCAGCAGGCCAAGGTCGCTCTCATTAGCCCAAGCTCCCTCTGCTTTCTCCCAGCATCCTAGCCTTCTGACTTTGACATCGGAAAGGGATCCCCCGGATTATCGCCGGGGGCCCTCAACGGTGTTCTCTTTTACATGAACGGCTGATTCCCGACCCTCTAATTATAAGAGAACGACTCTAATCATGGTGGACGAGATTTCGACCAATCAGATAGTCTTAAAACTTTAGGTTTTAGTTTTTGGTAGGTTTGGATTGAAACCTAAATTTAGTTAAAGAGTATCACATGGGCCAACTAAGTGCGAAATACACCAATTCATGTTACTTTACAAATATTAAAAATACTACAAATAACTCATGGTGCTCCAAGCATAAGAAAAATACTATCTTACTGTATGTTATGACATTTTACAATATTTTAGTACACACCAAATGACCCTTTGGACAGTCTTTCATTTTGATCGAGATCGACCTGCCTTCAACAATTGACAACCATTAAAATAGAAAGGCGACTTTTCAAGGGCATTTGCTTGATAAAATGATAAATGCAACCAAAACCATTACGAAGGAAACTATGAGTGCATCAGGAACCATTTTCTTTTCAGTGGCATTTGCTTGCTAAAATGATAAATGCAACCAAAACCATTATGAAGAAAGCTACGAGTGTATTAGGAACCATTTTCATTGTAATCTGATACATGGCAGCCATGACACATTCATGGATGAAAGAGAAGTCGCCGAAGAGTGGAGTGGGGATGCACACGGTACCTAGAAATACGTTTATCCATCTATTTCTGAAGTTTAAAGGTTATAAAGGAATACAGCTTAAAAGATAAAGATACTATCTACATCGAAGTAATGTAAAATGAAAATAAGGATCCACCTTTTTCCCAGTCCAACCATTCGAATATCCATCCATTTTCTTTCGCTCATTTTCATAGATGTCATGTTTGACAAGTAAACTTACAAGAACTACTTAAAAACAACTAATACACATTTATATTTTGAAAATAGAATTCTTTCATTCCCTTCAGAAGCTTATATTCACATACAGTATTATCTGATAATTTAACCTGTGTATCTGTTTTCGATAACTTTAAAACAATAAAAAACAAGGGTAAGAATAAGGATACACATATTACTTAAATAGAGTCACTAGTCAACCAGATATATATCCTTTAACATCCCTACCCATGAGTCCCTATGGGGCGGTTCCCAAATGAAGCTTATGTCACCCTCGATGCCCAGGTGGTCCTCTACACGTTACAAGTATCCTTTTGGAGCAAGCCAACCAAAACTTTACTTCATTCCAGCTGGCATTTACTGTCTTTTGGAGCTCCCAGTGTTCATGTTTTGGCAAAAAAATGCTGGTAGGTGATGGTCAGCCGCCAGTGCACCAATGCACAAGGTGAACCCAGTCTCCCCGGTGGTGATCCCACCAGGCCTCAAGTGAAGAATTCCGGCAGATAGCATGTCCCCCAGTTCGGAATAAATATTATCAAATTAAGCCCTCTATGCATTGATCTCAAGTTTACGTACCTCTCTTTCTGTAGCAATTTGTATCATTCCAACACCCACAAATTTTCTTGCCCCAAACCCAGGAATTTCTTTGATGTACATGTGGGTAAGACTACAAAAAGAATACTTCCAAACATCTGGAGCTCGCCATCTGATGGAGGGTCCACCCCAGCCAAGAAAGGAGGGGAGAAAAATGCAGGTAGCAAAATGGAAGCCTGCCATGTTTCTATTGGGTTGCAGTTGACATCAGCTGTCTAGTGGTGAAGCTGATTCGGTAGTGTTGGTGGAGGAGCATTCCTAAATGCATGCTTTCTGCAGCGCTGGAAGATGCTATCATACATGAGATCAAACTGTACTCCAGCCCGGTCCCGGTTTAATATGAAGAAAATATGATCAGCTTCTAAGATCTTGTAATACCTGCATGCAACCGACTCTGTTAGTAATGATCTATTGAGTAATAGTTTCAACAGATTTTGGAAATGTACAAGAACAAAACCAACATCAGTGAAGCAAGGGAATTTTAAGAAAAATTATTGTTCGTTTGGACTAGAAGGAAATTAAGAACAGAGAATAGGCAAATCACACTAATGGATGAAAGATAAGGGTGGATAATTGCTCCTTTGTTTCTTTGTAGTCTTATCCATTTCTCGAGGCTTAAGAAAAAGCTAAACAAAGAAAATTATAGTACAGGACTCCAGGCTTGGACATTGACAGATGATCACAATGGGTCAAGTTTGTAGGTGAGAACAATAACTAGAAGACAGCTGCGCATATTTAGTACGAAACATGAAAGATAGCTTGTGGGGACAACATAACTGTAAATTGCCTGATCACGGCGGCACTTTGGTGGCCTCTACATTGTGGATGACTGTGTTGTCATCATCAGAACCCTTCAGAGATGGGGACATTCTTGGAATGGCAATAATGCTTTTACTAATAAAAGGATACGAAGTGCTGGATATGAAAGCATCTCTAGTTTTATGATCATGTCTCCAGTGAGGAGAAGACAATTTTGGTTGGTGGTTAGATAGATGTACATATCTTATAAGCAACAGCTCATGCATTAAAGATACCCCCTTTTATTTGGGCCAAGAGGGGACAAAAATACTAGTGCTCCAAAAGGTTAACGGGTAGGTTGGAAATGTCAAGAAGAAGCTGAAACCAGAAGATGGGAAACAGATAAAAGATTGGTAAAATATTTGTTATTTTGTTTTGGTACCCAATCAAACAGGTTAGGAAAGCTACAGCATAGGGGACTCAGAAAAATCTCCTTTTCAGCCTCCATGTGAACTAAGAGCTTGGCTCCTAGAGAAAAAAGAGAGCCATAATTGACAGAGATCGAGGGGGACATGACTCACCAGATGCCCGGCTGCATTGGACGGCACTCTGAGTCATCCAAGACAAGGTGACTCGGGTGCTCCGTCGGTAACCGCGGGTGGGTCATCGATATGGTGTTTAAAGCTCCATCATTGTCTTCCCAATCTTCATCCCTGCCCCAGTAGGGAGATAACAAAGTTTACAACAAGCATTCATCAATGTAAGACAACCAACAGTAGCTATATGTTGAATTCTATTCCAGCTAAAGCAGCACAATTCCTCTCACCTATACCCCTTGTAAGGTGGAGGAACATCTGGAGGATGCCGCCATTGGCTCATCTGCAGCACTCTAAGGAAGAATACAGAGTGAATTCCCAGCACACTAGACGGCAGAGTGATCCCCATGAACTTCTTGGTCCGCTTTGTGGCATAGCTGAAATAGTACGTGTTCGGGAAGGTACGGAGGCCAGAATTCATCTGGAGGGTGCCTTGGATTGTGAGGTCCGGCAGAATCCAATCGCCAGAGGCGAACGGGCCGGCGTTCCCGAGGAGGCAGTCGATGAGGCCCAAGACGCCGACTTTGTGCCAAGCCAAGTCAAAGTGATCGAATCCAAAATTGTAGTAGTTCTTGAGCCACTTGATGTCCAGCCAGTCATACACAATGCAACCCAAGCGACATAATTGCAGCAGGGATATGGGTTTCAAGGACTTCCCATCCTCTGGCCTGCAACAAGCATTGCCCATCAGAAGAACCTAACACATGATGTTAAACAATTTTTTTCTTTCCTTCTTCTTTATGGAACTTCCTAGCAGGCAAAGGGAACAAGTTGAACTCACATCATCCCATCCAAGTAAGTCCTGGTAGTTCCATTGAGGGCGCCAGAGAGGGAAGTGACGCTCAACACCCAGTCCTCAGAGGTGTTCTCATAGCCCTCAAAGGCCTAAACCAAGAGAAGTTATGAAGACCCATCATAAGAAACACAGGCTTTGTATTTACAATTAAGATAGAAAACAAGATCTGTGATGGACTATATGCAGAAGGCGAGTAAACTCCCAGCTACCTTATCAGCTAGCATCTGTTGCATAACACGAATAACCTGTACGCCGGCAGAATGACCAACAAGATGGATTGGGTGGCGATCATCCCACTCTGGACAATGGCCTGCATTAAAACCAAGCCAATGATCAGTGGGACATTCTATGCATCAATTAGATCAACAGTCACGTCAGAATAAGAAGAAGCCGCAAGTGTATCCTGTCCTTACAAAAAGGCATCTCAAAGGAAGCAAAACGGATAGATCCCCGGAGAACCTCCTCTTCCTACCTTGTTCATAAACTCTACCAAAACGTGAGTGCCCACAAGTCCTGCTGTGTTCCTCCCCGTAATCCACCTGCCCACCTTTCAAATAGTAGAACAGCTCGCGTGCCCTGAAGCCACAGCAATCCCATCAAAACTTGCTCTTGAAGAGAAAATGGAAGACAAAACGGAGAATTAGGAGGCCCAATCAAACAGGAAAGGAGGAGGAGGAAGGTGGGGGGTTGAGGTGGGGTCCTTGTAGCCCTTTTACAAACTCACCTATCGTATACGCTGGTTAAGGAGCCCAAGTCCGGAACCAGAACCCGGTCGTCCTTCTTCTCAGCGCCCCCAAAATACGACAACCCACCAAGCCTCTGTGCGCCCCCGATCCAAACATCCACCATGTTCATCAATGTGCAGGCAATTTTCCCACCAAAAAGGAGGCAACTTGGAATCCAAAGACGAAGAATAGGAACTAGAGATATTATCACAAGCGTATTCGCACACATACCCCCTTGCCGAATCCGAAGATCCCATGAACCAGCACAATGGGCGGCACCGACCCACCATCAAAGCCCCCATCTTGGGCCGCCTCCCCGTCGCCACGGCCACCGCCGGGCTGCCGCTCCTCCTCCCGCCCCATGGCTGCCGCCGGCGCCGCACCCGCGTCGGCGCCGGGCCTGCCCGTGAGAGCCTGCGAGAGGTCCGACGCCACGCCCGTGCTGAAGATGTAGAAGCCGTAGACGAGGTGCACCGCCGTGCTCAGGAAGAGCTCGGCCATCCCCAGCATCCCAATCCACAGCCTCCCCATGGCCGCCTCTTCCTCCTCCTCCCCCTCCCCTTCCGCGAAGGACGAAGAGGGGAGAGAGAGGGAGAAAGCAAGAAGCGAGCGAGGGAAACGCCCCCAAAGGAACAACCTTTCTACCTTCCAACGCGTCTCCGATTCAAACCCACCCCAGACTCTTCCTCGCCCCCTTCTTCTGAGCCTTTTTTGGTACAAAGATCGGCGAGAAGAGAGGGGTTATGGGGCTGGAAGCGCGGTGGCGATAGGTAGACCACGTAATCCTCGCGGCGTAAACAAGGGGGACCGAATTCGAGATTTTGAACGGAGCAGTAGACGAGAAGGGTCCTCCTTGGTGTTCATTTTACTCATGCAGACGGAGATCTCTTGGACCAATCAATCACAGCCGTTGACCGGAACTCCCTTACAAAATGTCCCATACTATTGAGTGGTACTGGGGGCCCATCTCTCTCTCGTCCCTTGTTGGAGAGTTGGGGCATTCAATACCTACAAACATAAGAGGAAACAACAAGAAACCAGAAAAGCGTGGATGTGTGGCGAGGAAGGCCAGTGGTGCACCTCACCATCCTCTCTCTGCTTTCCTTCCCTCTACTTTCTGTCCTATTCCCTTTTTCTTCTTATTTTGTAATATAATATAATATTGATAATAATAATAAAGGAGGAGGAGGAGAAGAAGAGGAGGGAGAGGAAGGAAAGGGTGGAAGGAACTGAAACCTGTCAAAAAAGATGTATCAACAAGAGGGTGGCTTTGGAAAGAGGGAGGGAGGAGAGGAGAGGAGTGAGGTGTCTCCTGTCTCCCTTGTTTTGTCCCTCTTCCTTTTCCTTTCTTTCTCACACGATGGGGTGGATTTTGGTCGGAACGTGAGGTGGGCCCAACGGCCCAATGGCACAAGACTCCCTGTTGGCGGAGGTAAGGAGGGGCGGGGGCACCTGTCGCGGTTTGGATGGGTGGCCGTGGCGACAGGGAAGGCTGACGCCCATTTGTTCCCCCGCTGCCTTATCCGCACGCGCCACGCGGGGGGCCTCCAGCTCTCTCTAGACTTCTCTCTCTACAAACCCCTCTCTCTCTCTCTAACCCAACGTCTTTTGCCAGCTGGGCGGGGCTCCGATTTGATGGGGCCACGTGCGAACTGTTCCCTATGGATTTACTCCACTTTAAACCTTTCTGGTGTGACCTGGCCCAAGCTTCAGACTAAACCTTGTGCGCCGTGGTGCATCGCGCCCAGTGTCTGGGCCTCATCCAACGGCTGGAAAGATAGGGGAATGCCAAGGGACCGGTTTGGTGTGGATCCGCAAGGTGGATCTGCAAGCGTATCCGGTTATCAATTTCAAATACTTATAAGTTAATAATCGAACCGGCAATTGAGCTATCAATGGCTGATAATTAAACTTATAAATCTAATCATATGCATTCAATTAAAGGATATTCGTATCCATCACTTTCAAGGTGGATCTGCAAGCTTTATCCGGTTATGTTATCAATTTCAAATATTTATAAGTTAATAATCAAACCAGCAATTGAGCTATCAATGGCTGATAATTAAACTATAAATGTAGCATATGCATTCAATTAAAAGCGATTCGTATCCATCACTTCATCTGCTATTTTCACCGGTTTAGGGAAATTCGACCCTTAACCAACCGATAAACTAATAATTGATTGGATCCATTAATCGATTTGACGCATACCATTTGCACGTGGGGAGATTTGCCAATGGAGGCGCACTGCGCCCCGGTTCAGGGGACAACCAGCCTCGTTCCGGAGTGTGCGCACAGTGGGTAGGAGCCGTTAGCACCGTGCCGCCCTGCCTCCTTCTCCCAGGGCGTAGGCATTGCTCGGGTGTTTGGATTTAACTTGATTAATGCTTCAAAAATATTCAACATTTTAATTAAGTTTATTTATTTATTATTTTAATGAAGTTTAATAATCATAGTTTATTTGTGTCCGTATCTATGTGTAAATACATGCTAATCGGTATATATCTATTTATTTTTTTGTTCCCGTGTTTAATGGAGAAGGGGAAGGATTTGCAAAACCGTAAAGTAACGTCTGTTTTCTAACATCACTTTTTTACACATTTAAATGACAATCACGTATTAAAATGTAAGACTAATAAAAGTGGGATGATATTATCTATAGGGGTGTTCACAGTTTAATTTTGTTTAATTTGAAGGTAAAATTTTAAAAATTAAATCCAATTGAAATAGGGAGTCAAATCGAGCCAAACTACAAATCAAATCAAATCGAAATAATTCAGTTTGATTATGTTTGATTTGCAGTTTGGCCTTATAATAAGTCACTATAGTTAAATAATCTACTTCAACATTATTTTTAAAAAATAATTATTAAAAAAATATTATTTAAAAATTATTTGAAAGTTTAAGTCTCGAAATGGACTATTATAGTTAAATATCTTATTTTATTAAGGACTCAACACCTTTTTTTGTATAAGATGACAATCTAAAAAGTATTATCTAAAAATAATCTAAAATTTTATATCTTATAATTTACATAAACTCACACTTATTCTAAAAATCTAATATTTATATTATGCCCTTTTAACGTAATTCAATTTATTTGTTTTATGAACAAGAAAAAACAAACTAAATCAAATTTCTTAATTCGATTTAGTGTCAAATCAAATCAAAAATTTTAAAAATTCAAACCAAATCAAATCAAACAGAATGAATCGATTTAGTTTGATTTTTCGATTTGAACCGAATAATAAACACCCCCTAATTATCTATACGAAAAACTTTTCCCAATTTTCTTGCCCGCCGGACGTATCAACTTGGACTTAAAAAGTGGGAGTAACTATAGCACGTAAATTTATAAGAAAACCCTCAACCTAGGCATTGTCGGTAAGAAAATTGAAGAAACTTTTCCATCACGTTAGCATCGCTCTAACGTGTGGGACCATAACACTTTAATTCAATATGTGATTGTCATATGAGTGTGTCAAAAAGTAATATTAAGAAATAATATTACTATACCGTTTTTCTTTTGATACATATGCAGACTGTTTACATACATGTATGTACATCCTTGGAGGCAGATTCTGTATCAACATCGTCTCTCTCTATCACAATATCAGCATCTCAATAGCTGCATTAGTATGTAAGAAAATTAATGTATAATTGTAGTCGATTGACCGTACTGGACCCATCCTAGGCGTGGTAATCTGTTCCATAAGGACAGCTTACCCAATCTACGACCATGGCCCTGACTTGCCATTCTAGAAGATAGATTGATAGGACCATCACCGCCATGCTACTTCGAGATCATTAACTAAGAAAGGTGGAGAAATCATTTAGCAAATTTCTACACCATCATGTTCTCGAGAGTGTAATTGTATTCTAAAGAATCTAATCGTACTCTCGATAGCATGATTTCATGCTCTCCAAAAAGATTTGGCAGGTTTTTTTTTTTTTTTTAATTTAGTCTTATATATGCATGCTGACATGAAGATGATGTTGAGACATGTTTAATAACAGAAACAACTCTCACATGACCTATCCAGATGACCAAATGAGATTGACGACTTATTACACATCATTCTTACTGTACCAGCAGCAGTGCAGCATGTAAAACTCTTCCGATAAAATATTACAACTCACTTACTGTCTCTATAGTTTCTCCTTCTAAATTTCCACTCATGTATATTCTCTCTCTTTATTTCTCTTACCTTTCTTAGTCTCTCGTTTCCTCTTTTTCAATTTTCTTAACTTATTGATATAGATCGAAGAGGTATAGAAAAAAAAATAGGCACATAAAAATCAAAGAAATTAGGTCGAGATTAGTTGCTTCTAGAGAATGGAACTCCCACAGAGCCGCCGCCCTGGTAGGATTCGGGAGTGAGGTCGACCACCGAGCCCAACGACGAACGCCCTCTTTAATTATTAGCCGTCCAAAAACCGGTGATGAGTGATTAAGTAGCTGGTTGGTCAGTTGGAAATGTACATCATCTTGCCCATGATCTTTATTGCTGATAGCTAGCAACTCACCTCTGACATTTAAACGAGGGATCTAGCACATTCTATTTAAAACTCTATCGAATGTGTTTGAGAAATTCCTGCAGGATTTGTCCATGTAAGCAACCATATATACAGTGATGGATCTAATATTCATCCAGTGGGGTCTTAGAATTTTATTAGATTTTGTCAAATTTATTAACTCAATTTAAAACAATATAGTCTGAAACCCCACTGATCCAATCTATGATCCTACTAGCCCAATTTAAAACCCCATATGACCTAGTCTAAAATTTCACTGATCTAATTACACTTATGATCTAATATCCGAGTTTTATTAGATAAAATTTTTGTATCTGTGTATACATATAAGAAGTACTGTTTTATGCACATGTAATCCTCATGCATGACATCTTTTTTTTCTCTTTTCTAATTAACGAGGACATCTTTCACGAAAGCACTGTACAAGTCTTAAAATTTTAGATATAATAATAAGAAGTTTTAGCAGAGTCTAACAAGTTGCAGTATCTTTGTCTCTCTTAACAATTGGGTTAGATCAATCAGCATTGATCTTTAGCATAAAACATGAATCTCCTGATGATGACTTGTATATCCTAATCATCCTCTTAATTACCCTTTCTCCGTTTTTAGAATATTAGACTTGGGGACAGGCGGCACATGGCTGTAATCACTAACAGAACTTCTACATTCATTAAATCATGCCATGAGATTATGAGAGTCTCTCTCTCTCTCTCTATATATATATATATAGACATGCATGGAATCTTTAGGATTGTGAGAAAAGAAGCACGGTTCGGTTTGGTTCGGTTTTAGAAGAAATTTGTCTAAACCGAATCAAACCGAATTGTCGTTTGAAACCGAACCGAAATATTTCGATTCGGTTCGGTTCAAACCGAAGTTCTATATTTTATTTATATTAAATGTATATATATATATTTAATATTTAAATTAAAATTTAAAAATACATATTTATACATAAATATATATATGATACTAAAATATTAAGATATTTATATATATAATGTTAATATAATATATCTATTTGTTTAAGAATCGATTTATTCGATTTTTCGGTTCGATTCGATTTCACAAAGTTGTGAAACCGAACCAAACCGAATATGACTTTAAACCGAACTGAACCGAACTGAATCACTTGGTTCGGTTCGGTTCGATTTTTTGGTTTGAACCGAATTATACACAATCCTACAATCCTAGAAGAAAGAGAGAAATAAAAGGGGAAAGAAAACAGCAGGGCCACCTGCAATTACTTTTTTAGTAAGGTTTGTTACTTGCGTCATCTTTTTAGAGAAGTGATTCAGTACTGTGAGGTCGAGCCCTATGGTCAAAGATATTTTTCACTTTACGTTTTTCGTAAAAAATAAAAAATATTCTTAATTTTGAGGTTCGACCTCACTGTAAGTTCATTGACTCATTCCTCTCTTTTTAATATTTTTTTAACTGTACGATCTTTAGAGGCCGAATTCGAGTGGCCTTCTAACTAAGCAATTTTCTCTTTTAAAAAATGTCCGTCATTGCACTTTAATTTTATCAGATATATTCTGACGGCAGTGAGAGATGCAACAAGTATTACTCATTATATTTTTTGAGAAATTAAAACTAGGGCTGACGTGTAATCTCCCAGGCTTCTAAAAAGGTTGGCGTGACCGCGTGCGTTGCAAAATAGCAGGAGAACCTTCTGGAACGAACGCCAGGCCAAAATAGCAGGAGGCGTAGACGCCCACGCCAAGCCCAACTCCAGCTGGCTCGAGTAGGGTTTGGCTTGTTCACCGGTCACATTCTTATGGAATCCGTTGGGGAATACGGTGGGAGGTCAACGGCACAGATGAACGGACGGTGGAATACACATTCGGAAAGATTAAGAAGCTTAAATGCAACTCATGTTAGGCTCACATTGTTTGCAGAAGAATAAGAAGTATTTTGATTTGATAAGTTGTTAATATTTTATCAAAAATTACATTATGTTATTCCAAGTGACTTGACAGAAAAGAGTAAAATAAGGAGTAAAATAAAAAGTAAAATTAAAAGAGTTAGAAGAATTAGACATTCTAAATACAATTTAGGGAATTAGAAAAATTGAAAGAATTAAGAATCTCCGCAACTAAATCAGATTTAAATATTTATACCAGTTATTTCGGGTCCTATTCTGCTAACAAAGTGAGCCTAAGAATTCAATCTTGTTTTCTGTCTTTTTGTTGTCTATCATGTGAGATCTAGTCAGTTTGTGCTCCTTTTTGTAATTAGTCGTTAACGTTTTTATTAACGTGTTAAAAACATGTTAGGATGATAATATGTTTAGATAGTTAATACGTTAGGAACTTAGCATGCTAGTATATTGATATTTTAACACATGAACTAGCAATTGTGCATGTGCAAATGCACGATAATGATGAATGTGCTTATATTATCCATTTTTAAAAATAAATTAGTTAAAGTATAAATGAAAATTGTGTAGTCAAATATATTGTTGTTGACTATAAGAATGCCCTGTGCATGATGTCCTAAAATTGTTGCCTCCACTACGAACCTTTTATACTAAATAAAATCCAATGGGATACTTTTCTAGAAAGTAATACTCGTCGCAATACTGAAGACATAGATTGCATTGCCTTCGATGTTATATATATATATGAGTGGTCCAAATATGAAAAAAAAAGATCACATCCTCTCACAACAAATATTACTCTTTGCTAAAAGAAATATCTTCTAATTAAAACTATTTCATCATTTAATAGGCAAATAGTAGGTGGGGAGTTGATAAATATATAGGTAGCCTTTCCACTACTTTGATACTTGAACAGTCCTGGTTTTATTTTATGCAATTTTCTCCAAAATAAGTAGAAAATAACAATGATGGCATAGGCATTTTGTGAATCTCGTGAATGCAAGAATAATAAAGGAAAAGTAAATGTGCTATGTTATACTACTCTATGGTTTCCTGATGCTGGCTCTCAGGTCTTACAATAAAAATTTGGTAGTCAAATATTGATACAGTATTATCACCATTATTTATAATAACATGTATATACCATCCCTCAAAAAATCAAAGGAAAAAAACGTTTTAAAGAATATAACCGAAAGCAGCAGCTTCTAGTGTTCTCATGCTGATTCCTTGAGGCATCTACTTCGTTAAACTAATTAACTCTTAGAATTAACTAAGGAAAGGAGATTATGCTGAAAACTCCAAGCTCAAAATGTCATGGTTCTCAAACAATACAAAGTCATCAAGGATGGGTTATGGTTTTTTAAAAAAATTTAGGTTCCAAAGCAAGATAAGAAATATAAATCTTATTCTTATTGGATGGAAACACCCTTGGAAAAAAAAAATCTTTTGATTGGCCGTCTTGCCAAAGAGAGAGAGAGAGAGAGAGAGAAAGAGGGAAATAATAAGAGCATTTTGGTTTTCTTTGGAAAAATTAATCAAAACTCATATCAGAAATCTAACATTATTTTCCACCTCTACCAGCATTTTACGGATTGTCTAATCCCCATTTTTTGTCCATCATTATTTTCCACCATGCCTTGCTAATCCCAGTTCACTGTTTGCAAAATTTCTAATATTGTCGTTCACCTTTTGCCCATCCTACAACTATATAAAATTTTATCTAAGGTTAGATAAAAGATTTTAACAAAACTCTAATAGACAGAGACCGCAACTACATTTTTGTAAATATTGTGGTGCAATGAGGTAAGTAAAAATAATGTGATAACATTGTTAATTTCATAATTAAAACCTTAAGGAGAATGTATTTGTAAAAACTTAAAATAAAAACTAAAACTATTAAAAGGAAATGAAAATAAGTGTGCCCTTTACTTTATGACCTTCTTCTAGCTCCAAAAAATGACAACTTTTTTTACTAGTCCTTCCCAAAGTGATGCATACTACATACGCTTGGTTACTATTATCGTTAGGGCTTTAACTCGGGTCAGATAAAGTTAAGTTGGGATCAATCTTAATTCAACTAGTATCAAGAATCCTTCAACTCTAACCCATTTCAATCAAACCTTTTCAATCCTAACCTAACTCATTCAACAATGTCTTACCCAATCAAACCCGTATAACCGAACATCGGATTGGATTGGATTGAGTTGGGTTGCATTCAAAAGATGTATGAATTTGTCTATTTTTACAACATAACTGACAAAAGAACGTACAAACGTGATTATATGGTTACTACTTGAGAATAGTGGCAGATCCAACTAATATCCAATGGAGTTACACGGCCCCATTGGATTTGGCAAACTTTAAGATGCCGCATTAATTTAGCTTATTAGAATGACTGGCCTATTAATCTCAGCCTATTAGAGTGGCCTTACTGGCCAATTGATTTTCACTAAACAAAATTTCTACGTCTGCCACTGTTCAAAGATATCATCGTTTATATTTTTGTTAAAAAATATAAAATTAAATAAAATTTATTTTAATAATTTAAATTATTATTTTTTCTATATTAGTGTCGAGTTCAAATTAAGTCGGACCGACCCACTCCTAACTTGACCTAACCCATTCAATATCGAGTTGCAAGACCTCCCTAATTCTAACCCAATCCAACTTTAGCTTAATCAAGTTCAGCCCACCCATCTAATTCATCTCTCAGATTTAAGATATTGTCCTCAATCTGACTCTACGCCACCACACTCTCCCTCTTAATCCTCTCGGCCTTCCTACATATATAAAACCACTCGGCCCCACCTCAGAGGCACACACCAATGCACACATTCACCTCATCAATCAATACTAATTAAATAGTGATTAAGTTCGGGATGGGACCGTTGAGCCCCATCACCTGGAACTGGAAGCCACGGAAGACAACCAAGGCCGTGTTTGACATAGTTTCTATTTTGAAATACTTTTGTATTTTTATCCGGTTATTTTTTATGGAAGTTATTAGATCTTGGAAGTCATTTATATAGATATTTTATTTGTACTTTAGCTTCCAACCAAAAACTACAAGAGAGAAGCTTCCAAGATTAGAGAAAAAGTAAGATTGTTATGAAATAGTTGACTTTTGTAACAAATTAAAATTAGTTATAATCTCTCTCCCTCAACTTATTCTACATAAGAAGTAGAAGTTAAAAATAACTTTCAAATAAAAATTTTGCCAAACACGTCACAACCACCACTGCTAGTGCCACTCTGACTTTTACCCCATGGGATGACAGTAGGATCATCGGGGAACGGGATCGTCTAACCTTCCCCCTTTGATAGCTTTTACCTAACAAGATAACAGTAGGACCACCAGAGAATGAGATCGTCTCAACCTCTTCCTTCCAGACGATCTCATTCCAACCACCGGCATATGCAGCTCCCCAGCTTGGGTTGGAGATTGTGTAGCATTTGTCTTGCTGCACAACCAGTCCCCCACCATATCATTGGAACTCAAAACACTGCCATTGGATGTCCTCCTCTTTAGGTTGAGGTTGTGGTGTGGAGAGGCCACAGTGCACATGAGTTGCAGGAGAAGAAACGTGCCCTAATGGTGGTCCATCGACTACGTACCAACAATGTTCACTAATGGGGAGACGCCACATCTGAAAACAAAAACAGCTGCGATCATTGTTTGATCGCAAAATAATGAGAAATATGATGACTTATTCTATTTTATTGCATTTCTTAATCTGGATGAGAAAAATATCTTATTCTGAAATAAGAGGAAATATGTAATTGGAATAAAATTGCAGAATTACTAATTTTACTTGGAATAAATATTAATGATACCTCTTTTATTATCTTTTATCTAATTAGAATGAGTTATTCTAAATAAAGTTATTGAAGCAAAACGGCTCTTTTTCTGGTATAAACAATCCGAATACCTTGCGCCGGAACAAGCAAGTGTGTTATCAAATCAGCCTTAAGAGTTGGTGCCTTCAAAACTAATTTCTGATAAGATTTAAAGGTGATGCAGACTTTTTTTGAGGAAGTTTTCATAGAGAAGTCTTGTTCGAAGAGCTTTAGGAGATTTGGACGTCAAAGTTTAGCAAAACGCCATTGGCATGTACCTACAAGATCAAGATTACGTAAATAGGAAGGCAAGAGGTCCTTTTGTTAGAACTTTTTTGCATATAACCTCTTAAGAATTTTACATATGCAAAAAAAATCTTCTACTATATACATTATATAGAAAATCTCCTAAACTATATTATTATCTTCAAATAACTAATCCATAAGTGACTTGAGTCAGTGACAGATCCAACGTTAATCCAGGGCGGTCCTGAGACCCATTGAAGTTTGCTAAATCTATTAGCTCAGTCTAATGTAGTCTAACATGAGACCTCACTGATCCAGTTCAGGATCCTACTGGCTCAACTCAAGACTCTATATGGCCCAGTTGAAGATTCCACTGACCCACTATACTTATGACTTAATGTCCGAGTGACCCCATTGGACAAAATTTTTACGTCCACCACTAACTTGAGTGACAGTAGATTTGGCGATAGGAAGTATTCTACATGTACACTGATTATGCTGGAGATCTTTTGCATATATGCATTTTATAAGAACTTTCTTCTTTTGTAGGCGGTTCACTACATATACAATGATTATATGGGGGATTTTCGCATGTACATATTTCATTGCAGTTTTTCTGTTATAATCAAATTCTTTAAGAGATTATTTGCAAAGGGTTTTTTAATAATTTATTTTCCTTTTTCAGAAACAGCTCTTACCGTCCCATGAACATTCTCAAACACGACATAAATCTAAGAGTACATACGTCTTGCTAACCCATGGGATCGAGAAGAAAAATAAGCACAGATATGGTCATCTTTTAGTCATAATAGTCTAACATTTCATATGTTAACACACTAGTAATAGATTAACGTCTTAAGTACTACGTATTAATATGTT
Source organism: Zantedeschia hybrid cultivar (assembly GCA_030544215.1). Taxonomy (NCBI): domain Eukaryota; kingdom Viridiplantae; phylum Streptophyta; class Magnoliopsida; order Alismatales; family Araceae; genus Zantedeschia; species Zantedeschia hybrid cultivar. Next base: position 66,727,401 of record JARZZO010000005.1, on the reverse strand, counting down.
AATGTGTCAAGGTATTAACGTGAGAATTTGGTGCACTGAAGTGGGTTTGTCCCAGATTAGTGATAGGAAACTAATCAAAGCTGCAGCCCAAGATAGTAGCCGTGGATGCGAAAAATTTTAAGTGTCTTTCTTGAGATATTGAATAAAATCGTTTAAAATGAACAAAGTTTTTGAAATTTTTTTTATTTTTCACACAAATTTCAAAAAGGAAAAAATTACTTCATTTTCACACTCCAACAGAAATTCTTATCTATCATAATTCATTTAGGGAATCTTGATCAAAATTGAGTTAGGAAGTTGAGTAAAAGTTTGAATTAACTCTCCTCTCTATAAAGAATCACGACGGGATGATTTTCACACACACACGGTAACTTGGAAAGAGTGGAAGATCCTGAAAGTGTAGAGTTGATGGAGTTGACGCAAAGTGTAGAATTACTCATTCTGTTTTTACTTTTAAGTCAAACGAACGGAAAGTTAGGATTCGTAATAGGAGATCAAACCACAAACACTTTAAGGAGGCGGTCACTTCGAAAAAAAAACAATCAAAAACGTGAAAATCAAATAAATATGTTTCAAAAGAGTCAAAGGAAGGACGGTGGCAAAAAGTATGCACCACCCCTCAGACAAAAATAAAGAGAGTGACAAAAAGTACGCACTCTCAAAGCACAAAACAATCGTGCTAAAGTCCTTCACAACAAAATACGACCAAATCTTAAAAAATTTTAAGTCGGGGCAAAAATCGAAAAACGAACTTAGCCAACTAATCCAGAGATCTCTTTTTATGTTCTCTCCCCTAGGTAATTCTACTCCAAGAGTCAGTGAACGCAACGATATACCAAACATGATAGAAATGAACTCCAAGCACCTCAAATGATATGCACAATCACTTGTCCTGATTCTAAGTATGGTGGGCGGGAGAACGAACACTTGAATTCAAATTACCTACCATTTGCAATAGATATCCTTTAAAATGAAGTGTGATTCTTTTTACTAATCATGATAGTCCTAATTTTTCAAATGATTGTAATGCTAAGGGACTAGCAATGATTAAGTTGGGGGATGTGATAAGTTCACAATTTTACATAAATAACAGATGAAACTTACACACTTTGCTATCAATTTAATGAACAAAATCACATGAAATGATAGATAAATCAATTATACTTTCAAACATATCAATTCTGTAAAATTCGAATTTCAAATATCATCACTCCATGGATTGAATAAGGATAGCAATTTCATTCTCAAATAAGACTTTCTCGATAATCATTTAATGTGCATTTGGATGATTTATTGATTGCCGCATGAACTTAACTATTATTTTATGTGAATGTAGGACATGAACAAGTAGATGGCATAGTGGTTAGACTAAGATTTCAAGGAAGTAACCAGGTTTCGAATCTTGGAAGGAACAAAATGATATTTTTTTGTCTTAAAAAGGGAACCACAAGCCAACTAAGAGAGAGAAGAGAGAATTTCGGAATTCAAATTTCAAATTTCAAAAATAGTATTTTTAAAATTTGAATTTTAAAATTTCAAAATCTCGAAAATAACATTTATTCTTCAATTCAAAATTCAAAATTTGAAATATCCCTCTCTAAATTTAAATTTCAAATGTACATTAATGTAGAATCATCTAATCAAGGGGGAGCTTAATGCGAGCAATTAAAGACCCATTTATTAGAAGATTTGAAATTCAAAATTTGAATTAAGAATTCTCTTCTATAAAACCAAGAGAGAGAGGAGGAGGGAATCCTGAAATTTAAAAAGAAAGATATTTAATTCGAAATTCAAAATTTAAAATAGTCTTTATGGGCTTAAAAGAAGATCCACTAATCAAGGGGGAGCTTAATAGCCTATTTATTACCCTATTTGAAATTCAAAATTTGAATTAAGAACTCTCTTCTATAAAACTATGGGAGGGGGGAGGAAAAAGGAAGCTTGTTTTTTTTGGAAATTCTCTCTCTCAATTTCTCTCCCACTTTCTCCCTCTCTTTCACTCTCTCTCTGCATCTCTCTCAAACCACCGGCTATTAATGCAAGAGGTGGATTCGAGGCACTGCAACTGACCATTGGAAGGAGTCCAAGGCTACCAAGGATCCGCGCGAAGGGCTACGGCGGCTGCAAACATCAATTTTCTCTATCCACTGTCTCTCTCTAGTTTTTGAGTTTTCCATGTTACACTGTATTTAGAATATTTTCTGTAAAAGTTTTCTTATAAAAGTTATGTTAATATTTGATTTTCAATGTCTCTGTAAAATTTCATATTGTTTTGATAATGAATGACAGTAGCTCCTTTGAAAAAAGTTGTCTTTTCTCCATCTTTTTGTTCTACAACTTTTATTTTTTCTTCTATTGACACTACTCAAATTTTATATTCTACTTTTAATTAGTGTTTTAGAGGTTGTTTTAGTTCAGTAAATGGTCTTATTATGCTCATTTAGGAGTGCTCTTTTTGTGAGTTCATAGTAAGTTCGGTTAATTTTGATTCTTAACAAATCAAATCATCATGCTCCTTCTTCTTTCTTCTCTATTTTTTACTTTAAAAAATCAAAGTTTTCAATTTTAAAAATCTATTTCCCTGTGGATTCAACCCAATCTCACCACTTTCTATTTTTCAAATAATTATATGTGGAAATTGAAATTTTAAGATTGATGTTCGAATATACTTAACGACACATAATTTCGAGCGATCACCGCACAAAGACCAAAATGTGGATTTTGGGTTCTTGTTCTTGAGAAAAAGAGAAGAGAGAAGATTCTTTGAGAAGGGGGCTAACGGTTGATGCTTGTTGTGCCTTCTAGGAGACCAAGAGAATATGGTAAAAGGCCAGGAGGTGGGAGATCTCGTGGAGGATCTATAGGATTTACTTAGAAGTTCAGTTCGTCCGCAAGAGGTAGGTGATGATTACTCATCATGTGAAATATTTTGTATATATATAAATAAAAACTCTACATGTCTTCAAACTTTTCAAAGTGTAATCTAGATGTGAGAAAGATTTAACCTTGTTTTGCATCTCAAATCGTGCAAAAATAGCAAGAAAATCCAAGAAACACCTTAAACCAAAAAACCTCGTAGTTCGATATGGTGACCACCGCATGGCAAAACGATGGTCATCAGGTGCACTGGACAGCCAGAGTGATGGCAGTTTTGGCCATCACTTTGGTCATCTAGTTCACTCCTTCTTGGGTCATATTGCTCTCATGTTTTGAAATTTCGATTGACCTCTGGGAGTGCATTCTCCTCATCCTCCTCATCATGTGTCTGATTAACTTGAAACTTTGAGAGGAGCTTACTCTAGATGTCAGATTCATGCTAAAAAAAAAATTATATTTTTTTAATTTATTTAGCATTTGTTTCATGATTATTTTTTTGATGTATGCAATCTGTTCTAACAGTTTATATAACATAACTTATAGAGTTTATAACTCAATCAATCTTGTTCAAATTTCACCAAATTTTGTGAAGACTATTTTTATGTTTTCTTTGTTCTCTCTATCAAGTTTGAGAATTTATGAATCTTGTTTGCTATTTATTCACCTTATATTTTAAGTTGTTGGAATTCTTTTACAGTTGACTTTTTGGAATCAATACGGAAGTTCGAAACCAAATCAATACAACCAAGAAAATTATCAACTTTGCCGAAGTCTTTATTGTGATCTTATGATCCTATGCACCAAGTTTGATTATCTTATGAATTCATTTGTTAATTTTCTTGACTGTTCTTGCTATTTTTTGCCCTGAAAATAGATATTCATGTTGAAAAAAATATGAGATAAATTCTAAAAAAATTGAAAAAAAATTCTAACATGTTTGAAATATATATGAACTCTGTTGGATCATCATTTTAGTACAATCTCATAGAACTCATTCGAGTTGCTTTTAAATGACTCAATCTTGATTAATTTGACTTATTTTTTGTTGTTATATATATTACTATTATATGTCAATTAAAATGACAAAAAATATGATCGTGTGAAATCTTTGTGAGGTGTGTGCCATATTTGTGAGAAGCTGCTTTAGATAGTACCACCCTATATATATAATTTGTATATCGAATTCTTGTCATAAGGAATAGCTAACTTGCGATAAAGGGTCGAGAGTAGATGTAGATAAAAAAAGGGTAAAATCATTATAAAACAAAGTGTTTGCTATGGTTGCACAGTGTGTATGAGTGCTTTGCTATCTCTCTTGCCTATTCAGTGCACTTAACTTCAACAAATTTTATTCTTGGCAAATCCCATCATCCTCTTCCCTTGGAGTGTGCCATACCTCTGACCTAATATGACCCATTTATGAATGAAGATGCCTCAATCAGATGGAAAATCCAATTTTGCAGGCTTCCATCTACCAATCCACCTATAGAAGGGGTAACTCTTTTTTGCAAGAATCTTCAAATTACTTGAAAAATGAACCATTGAAGAGATCTCTGGGTTGCAGCGTTAGCTTCAGGTTTTATGTTTTTTATGTTTTATTATTTCACTTTCTAAAGGATCGAAATAGCAAAAAGGAACCCTGAACTAGGTAGTTCCATGTAGATCTCATACACTTCCATATTTGTCATCCTGACCCCAATCGCGAACTAGAGACAGAAACATATGATTCCATGTTTCACTTGAAAAGAGCTTTTGCACATCTCCAACTTTTAGGCAGTGTTTGGCACAGTTTTCATTTGGTAATACTTTTGTATTTTCATTTAGTTATTTTTTATGGGAGTCACTGGATCTTAGAAGTCATTTATGTAGTATTTTCCTTGTGTTTTGGCTCCCAACTAAGGACGTGTTTGGCAAAGCTTTTGCTTGAAAGTTACTTTTGGCTTCTACTTCTTACATAGAATAAGTTGAGGGAGAGAGGTTATAATTAATTTTGATTTGTTACAAAAGTCAATTCTTTCGTAACAACCTCACTTTTTCTCTAATCTTTGAAGCTCCCCCCTTGTAGCTTTTGGTTGGAAGCCAAAACACAAGAAAAATATCACATAAATGACTTCCAAGATCCAATGGCTTCCATAAAAAATAACTAAATAGAAATGCAAAAGTACTTCCAAATGGAAGTTGCGCCAAACACGGCGTAAAAGTTACAAGGAGGAAGCTTCTAAGATTGGAGAAAAAGTGAGGTTGTTATGGAAGTATTGACTTTTGTAACAAATCAAAATTAGTTATAACCTCTCTCCCTCAACTCATTCTATGTAAGAAGTGGAAGCCAAAAGTAACTTTCAAGTATAAGTTTTGCCAAACACGCCCTTACTAGGACCCTGTAGAGTTTTCAGCTATCATATAAGCAAAAATATTCGGGTGTGTTGGAAGAGATTATTGTGTTGCATATTACTTTCTTCTTCCTTGCGCTTTTGTTTTCTCTTGTCATCTCTTACTTACTCTTACTTTTGGCTAGTGAGAGTATGAGAGGGGATACTTGATGTCTGGAAGGCTTTCAAGAGGGGTGTGTGTGTGACATCAGAACATATTCAGATTAAGAACAGATGCTGATCTCAAGAATAGATTTAAAATTTCAAAATAATATATATATACAAAATATTTGTTATTTTGATAAGTCCACCTACCTCTCTCCTCTCCAAATTCCCAAGCTAGGTCTCTCTCTCCATCAATTGCAATCCTCCTAGAATATTCCTAGCAAAATGGGCGGCTACCAAGCTAATGGGGTCGATTTATAGGCTCACAGATTCTAGTTCTCTCGCCAAAACCTTATCCCAATTCTGTTAGGCTCACTGATCTAACCTATACTTTAATTAATATCTATTTACTATATAATTACATTTTATCCTAAATGTTTAATATTTACCCCCATATCTCTGTAATAAGTTACAGATTGCATGTTTGTTTTCTTTTTGCTATTCGTCCCTGTTTTTATTAAATTTAGTCTCTTTGCATATAGACTCAGAAAAATATACTAGTTACAATTCTGACTAAGGTTCACTTAAGTTTTTTTTTCATGTTATGACATAAATTGGAATTTACATATGCTTTTAAAAACTGTTAATTGGCCTACTTAAGTTTGGGCTAAGGCACATATAATAATGCAGTTTTTTTTAAGTTTTTTGCAAAGGGACTGTTTTGCAAATCTGTAGGTGTATAAATATAATATCTGAGGATATTTCATGCAAATAGAATGTTTATACCGGTAAAAGCATGTTATTGTTTGAGATTTTGACCTTAAAACCTGAGTATTTGGTCTTAAAACATGCGGTTTAGGCCTTGTTTTCCATTATTTTATGGCATGATTATAAGTAATTAAAATTTACAGAAATTAGTAAATTACTTTCTTGATAATCATGCTTATGTTCCATTTATTTAAGGACTTTACATATCCATGTGATTGATTAATTATACATAGAATTTTTTTATTATGATGCATGTTGAGATGCACTTAACTATTGAGTTAAATTTTTCCATGGTAACGAAAGTTGTTTGATGCATGAATAATTATAAAAATCATGGTTGCATGAATTAAGATATTTCATGATCACATATAAATGAATATTTACAGTAAGTTTGAAAATATGTTTCTCTTTTTTACTGCACTTTATTGCATCAATTATGGTTAATGCATGTTGAATGATAATGAAAAACTTATTCATGCGATTATATTTTGATGAGTTGAAATTTTCCTCATAGTTTAATATGACCATACTTAATTAATGATTGCATTAATTTTAATGATACATGATCATAGATTGGTTACGGATGCATGGATACTTTATGTGATGCGTGAACATGGGAAATATGTGAATGCGGATAGTGATCATAATGAGGTTTTTATGATCACGAAATTTTAAAGAGATGCATGATAAGAGATAGTTAATAGTAGCATTAATTATGTGTTTTTATTACTCCAAATTTTGTATTGATGTAACCTATTTTATGTGCGATGAGTTATATACTCTATTTATATAAGTATCTATCAAGATAATATTGAGTCCATGACAAATGGTGCGGCATCCCTACTTGATTATTCAGTAGATCTGATGTAGTAGGCCCCTTGTAGAAAAACTAATGTAATAATTATTGTATTATTTAACAAGTCTTGTAAAGGTACGTGTTTACACACCGGACATTTTTGGACTAATTTTATCTTGATTGCCATATGTTCATACATCTAGTATACAATTATCACTTAGATATAAGGAATGCCCCTTATCATATTTTTCATTGATTATTTAAGAATTTTGTTAAGGAAGAGTTCTTAAATTGATAATTAGATAATTATTTTCTCATAGAATGCGTCCCTGAGATTAATAATTTTTTTACTCTTAATTTATTAGAAGCACTACTTGTTATATGTATCGAGGTAATGATTATGAGCTAAGCGAAATTTTTGATCCAAGATATATATCACAATAGTATAACCAGTTAGTTTGACGAAAAATAAAATATTTTTCATAAGTGTTTAATTTTTTCAAATTCAAATTTGTGCAATTTATTCAGTAGCGATGGCCATGAGGGCCTATTCTATGTGTTGGTCAGTCAAGATAAGTTTGAAGGTGATAATTATCATGTGTGGTACAGAAAAATAATGTATTTCCTTAATGAAGATGAGGTACTTGAGACCTTGACTTATGAGATGTCATATCCATCAAAGGATAGACCGCTCGTCAATCGTGACATGCATGTATATGACAAGTAGCCTAATAAGGACAATAGTGCGCGCTATAATATATTATGTTGCATGCCTAATGACCTTATTAAAGAGTTTTTGGACTGCCAAAGACATGTAGGAGCATTGAGGTTCACATATGATGGCACATTAATAATGAGGTTGAGAGTCTTACTTTGTGCTAATATGATAAATGCCTTAAATTGATTGGATATGTTTTGTTCTACTTTCGCATAGATTGGATTAGTTTTAAGATATCTCTACAAGTGAGATAGTAGTTATTAGTGCACTTATGTGAGAATGTCACTAGGTTGTGATTGGTCTACTTGCACAGATGATCGCTATGTCGGTATGAGAGTGAGCATGATGAGATAGACTCTATGGACTTTGCACTCAGTGGGAGCGTAATTTCAATTTCAATGAGAGCGTGATAAGAGACATAATTGCCTTAGCAAACAACTAAGATGAGACTGATTGATAATTAATCGAATATGGATTTATTTTTTCAAGTAGCCTTTGATAGCTAATTCTGATGAGAGCTATGTGGGCACTCCGGATGCGCTTAGTGGAGTGCATGGTTACATATTCGTATAATGTATCAGCGCGGCATATGTTGTTTTATGGCTCCACCATGACATACAAATCATATTGTATGTGCTATTTTGACAACCATTAAAGGAGTGATTGAATGAGTCCCTGCTTCATCACTATGTGAGCGTCTACTTTTCTTTATACCCTTTGGGACTGTGCACCTTATCATGAAGTGGATACTTGATGATGCTACTTTAACTTGTTATCTAAAGGTCATGAGTCATCCGATCCAGTGGAGTATGTCTAAGAAAGTAGTCAGATAAAAACAAATTGACATATGTGGCATAGGAAAAGTTAGCTTGTATCCCACCTGTGATGTTCTGACTCATGGTCCAGACGGTTATGTTAGATGTGTCCAACGCAACCATCATTGCAAATACATTGTTTGAGAGGTTAAGGCAGAGATCTCAGATGATCAAATCAACTCGACCTGTTGTGAGCTTGTGGGTTGGAGTATATGACGAGACTTGGAGTTGTAGTATTATGTTGGTCAGGTGGTAACTTAATATATCATTCCTCACTGTTAGATCTTCCTCGTCCGATTGAATGCGTCATTTTTCTGTATGAAAAGATAATTAGATGAGATATGATGGAGAATTATGTGATAACTAATATGTCTGAGTGGGAGATGTAGAACAGAGCTCATATTGAGTTCGAACTCTAGCATCCACATTAGTGGATCGACCTGAACTAAACTCAAAGGAGTCCCTCTCCATGTGGGAAAAGGAGTCCATGAGTTGTAATGTCTGTAAAAGACCCACATCTATAAAAGAGTATCCAGGAGATGAGAGCTATGTGGTTGGCACTCCTTTCTCTTCCCTCTCTCTCTCCCGTGAACCTCCTCTCTCAATCTCTCTCTCCTTGGGATACCACCTATGACGCCTGTAATCTGCCGCATGGAACTTCGTGGGCGACTCTAGTAGCCTTCCCACACAACGAGGACAATCATGCTGAGTCTTCCACTGTGCGACGAGGATCTCTCAATCAACTGCATTCTTCATGTAATTTTCTTTGTGGTATGTTGTACCCTAAAAATCCAACATGCCCCCCGCCCACCCACACACACAGAGTCTTTAAGCTCTATTTTCTTATGGGAAAAGTAGAGAATTGCATTCTAAGAAAAAAGATCCCCCCCCATAGGGTGAGATGGATAAATAGATCACAAAAAAGGAAACATTAATGATTTCCCAAGTAGTGTTTTTTTTCTTGTGCTTGCAAACCAAGTGAAAATTAACTATGAAAAAGAAATAGAATAGAGTCTAAGAATGCAAACATCCTTATTTTTTTTTAAATTACCTCTAATAACAGGGATACTAGAATTTTTTAAAATAAGAGCAATAGTAGACTTGGATACTCTGATTTTTCCAAAAGCAATAGAAAATGAGCTTTTTTAAAGGTACAAAGTGATCTTGTCTCTTAATGCTCTTCTTGTTTATCCAAAATCCGTATTTAGTGAGGTAAATGCATAAATTTACTAGATCCAGGGCTTTAAAATTTCAAATAATTACTTAAATCATCTTCTTTTCTAACATATTCTTAAAATCAATTTTTTGTCAAATTTGTATTTTTTAAAGATGTTTATGAATGTTTCCTTTGTAATAGACATATTTGATTAATAGTGGTCTAGTTGATTGGAACACTCATATAGTAAGTTTCAAATATTCTTTAAAATGGTGGTAAAGGAAAGCAGCAAGACAACTTGACTTTATCACCACACTCCAACAATGGAAAAATTGCCTGTTAATATTTTTATAATATTCTTTATAATGGTATTAGATGAAATGGAGAAAGACAAATTGACTTTATTACCTCACTCCAACAAAGGAGAAATTGGCTGTTAACATTGAATTTAGGTTTAATTCCTTAAGAAGTCCTGCAGTACTCAGAAAACTTGCCCTCAAAACATAATTTGCCTCTCCCTTTGCAAAACTTCCAACCAAAGACAAGTTGACTTGATTACCTCATTCCACCAATAGGAAAAATGGTTGTTCATAATGAATTTAGGTGTAAATCCTTAAAAAATCCCCCAGCAGTTAAGAAATTATTGCCTTTCCCTTTACAAAATTTATATACCTTGCTTCCTTCCCCCCTTCATCACTGCATAGCTTTCTCTTCCCCTTCCATCGACATCTCCAAGCAGCAGTGTGACTCCCAAAGCCGCAATTTTCCTGGCCAACTCAGCAGCTTCCACTTTGCCATCTCGTTTACTTTGATAAAGGAGTAACACTTACTGCAATGTCATAGGTGTTGCCGTCCCTTTAAGATGGGACGGCAGAATAATAAATTTTTTTATTTAAAAAATTTGCTGATCTAGAGGTTCACACCAGCTAGGCAGCTATAGCAGTTGCACGTAAGGCATTGAAACGTGTTATTTTAAATGTCCCGCGGGACCGTCGTGCAAAAAGAAAGTACGAATAAATATACAGTAATGCTTACTACACTACGCGCGTACTATGCAGCATCCTATCGCATGTATGCTTGCATAATTTGACAGCTTGGGTCGTGGAAGAACGTGTAATTTTTTTTTTTTTCCTTTCTTAATCATCTGATCAAAGATGCAGAGCTGAGGTTAGTTCCCAACTCGATAATTTTTTTAAAACAAAAAATGCATTATCCACTGTTGTCCAATCTAAAAAGTCAGACAGCTGCACCAGGACAATATAGACCATGTGTCCTCCGCCCCCACGGTGCAACAAACATTACTCATATAGATGCTCATTTGACCTAACAGCTGTCATGCCTCAATTGTACCCCAACACCATCCATCGAATTGGAATACCATGGTGATTGAATCTATTCTTCGAATATGAATTCAAAGGCAAAAAATGCAAATCAGTTAGATTAAGTGGTAGAACTAAAAAAGATGAAATTAAGAATGAACATATACTTAAAGATTTAGAAATAGCTCTTATTAACATTAAGTTTAGGAAGAATATACTACAATGGTTTAAATTATACATCGCCTTCAACACCAATTAAGAGATGTACTAGAATTAAAGAGGAAGAGTAGAAGACATTAAACAAGACCTAAGTTGAGGTGGTTAGATGTAATTAGAAAAGATCTGACATTATTATGTGTTACTTCTAATCTGACACTGAATAGATTAAGATGACTGAATATGATTCATGTAATCGATTCCAATTAATTGCGATAAGATTTTGATAACGATAATGATAATGACGACTTGGACTGAGACTGAGGAACACCAAATGCATGAAACTCTTGGACAGCCCGACCACAACGATCTGGCAGACCAGCAGCAACTTATCTCACCCCCTTTCGCACGTGCCAAATGTAGGAGGAGCCGCGCGATTGCTTAGATTGTGTGCGCTCCCCTCCACTCTGAAGATATCCAAGCGGAGGGCTCACATCTGGGTCGTTCGATGAAAATCTGTTGGCCTAGGTATAATAGATGGAGTGTGTGTGTACCTGCGCACGTGTGAGAGAGATGAATTGCCTACAAAAACATCAACTTCTCCTAAATTGTCACATTAAGAAGCACTAGATCTAAACTAGAAAAGTCCACAGGCAGGGTAAAACAGTCCCAAATTATGGTCAAGTTTTTACAAGTTATTGGTGAGAGACAGTGAGATATAAGAAAAAAGTAAGTTTTGAGAGAACTTATCCCTAAATCCCCAAGCCACACGGACTATTTTCTAAAAGAAATTAAAAACAAGATATAATTAAAAATAATCCCCCAAAAACATGTGTATTTACCAAAAAAAAAAACCTTACAATTCAACTATTTACGAATAAGTCCTTACAATCTACTGTGAATTAGTGCAAGACCCATAAATGTCACAAAACATGTTGCTAAAGGAGATGAGAGTGGAACCAAAACGGAGGCCAAAAAGACTATTTTGGTTAAAAAAAAGTTGAGATTATAAAGACTTATCCGTAAATGGCTGGATTAAGAAGAGTTATCTGTAACATTGAAAGTTTTTGGGGGACTGATAATTAAAAGCCAACAAACTAAAACTAATAAAAATGGAATGAGTTGTGTAAATAAAATTTGTATCGTCTTACTCACTGGATTAAGTTTGAAATTGATGAGATCATGAATAGTAGACTTGGGGATGGGATGTCAGTACTTTCTTCTCTTATAAAACCGTGGCAAATTCTGTTGAATGGCAGCTGGGAAAATGGTAATACATTCTGATCACATCGGAAGGGTAATGCTAATATAAGAGAGTTTTCCACTTTATTTACCTAATTGAAGTTTGGAGATTAGTAAGAGGTACTACGTCCATACTACACAATGATAGATTGAACCAAGTTTGAGAAAAGCAATGCATAACATTCGTCCAAGTCAAATAGAGAAGAAAATGTTACTAATCTAGATCGAACACTCGTCATTTGTGCTTAGCAATGCATAAATAGATAGAACTTCTAGCTAAGCACAAATAGTAAGCTTAGAATGGCATTCTTTAAGATATTTTAGGATTCTATGTTATGATAAGTTTCCGCGCAGGGAAGAGATCTTATATTATGAAGGAATTACTTTCTTACTGACATAACTAAAGAATTTGGTAAGGTAAAAGCCAAAAAAATGACTTTTCCTAAGCATTAACACATGCAGTGTCTGTTCAAGTTATGTTCTCCATGCCCATTGCTCAGGCCTCACCAATAAAATATTCTCAACTTGGATATGGAATCCACCTTTAGCCACTCATTTTGAATGCACTGTGATACTCTGATGCACTAGGAAAGCAAGTCCTTGCCAACAAGATGACACCACATTGGTGACACTTTGATACGGCACAAAAGGAATCTCCATCAGACATCAGAGCTCCCATGGGCCATGCTTACAAAAAACTGGGGGCATTAATGAAAAGGAAAATTGTTCTCTTGTAGTGAACAAAAGTCTTCCAGCCGAAGCAACAAGGGCTTGTACCTTTGACATTTTGAGAGTACCTCACCCATTGTTGCCACCGGTAAAAGGTATTTTTGGAATTCATTTCCTGTTCACAAACAGTAAGAGCGTGTAAACTTCACAGCATGTGTAACTGTGAACATTTTCCAGTGGGATTTATAATGGCCTTTCTATATCTATCAGAATTTCCTTCAACACCTAACAGGATAATTTGTACCAAAATCTTCAAAACACCTGTCTTCACTGCAAGGAATCATGCCTCTCCACCCAGATGTCGCCAGCAAAACAAAATCATATACATTTTCACGTATTTACTGGTCCTTTCTCCCAGTAACTATTCAAAAGTTTGATATTGGTATGAAATCAACATGATTGCCACAGTTTCAAGAGTCACTAATCATGATTAAGGGGTATAAGAACTATACCTTGCCATCCACAATGGTCTACAACGAAAGTTTCTTGGCAGAAGAATTTTAGATTTCTGGCCCAGCGAAGTTCATCATTGCATCCCATGCCACCAGGTACCTTACTGTTCTTAGCTCCTGCTTCTGTGAATGCCATTCGGGTCATTATAAAAGCGTATGGAACCTTTAAATGGCCTGCAACTGAAAATCCATGATACTCAGAAAAATATTCCCGCTTCCACGAATATCCCAAGCCGTTTTAACGTCCAGCAGATACACTGTGCTTCCCCAACTTGCCTCTCCCAGCATCCATCGAAAACCTATCCAGGTTCAAAAATGCCTTCTTTTTTGCTTTGCCCTATTGTGTTGCCAAATCGCACTATCTGCAAGGAGCCTGACCTCAATATTCACAGTTATCATCTCTGAATTGATGTACTCTGTTGGTTACTTCTCATGGATGGAATACATAATTCTTCAATCATTTCCTGTAGAGCTACAGCAATGGGGGCACCTGACCCCTTGACTTTTCTGCCAGGTGATTTTCTCGTTCACTTTGGCCACGATTTGCTCAAGCAGCATAGGTAGCCTAGCCTTTTTTATTCTTGAGCCTGCAAATTAAGAAGGCTAGTATTAGTTTAATTCATTTGACACCAGAGTTGTTGGACATAGTCACACTCAAATTTAATAAATGTTGTCCTGTTGAGTTTCGATGGCAAAGCTCGCTGTAAATTAACAACTGGAGTTGCCCATTGCCTCACATGAACCAAGGAGAATGCATTGATCACTTACAAGGGAAAAGGTCAGTCATGGGAGAGAAAAGAAGCTTCACCCACACTACCAACCAAAAGGTGGCCTTCTGTAGACACCAAGAATTTAGTCTTTTTTTCTTGGGGGAATGTAGATGGTATTGTGTAAACTAAATGGACCCAAAGAACTCCGAAAGAACTCAATTACATCACCCCAGCAAAACTTGAACCCACCCACATGGAACAAACATATCCAGATGATCAAACCTGGTAGAGTGCCAAACTGCCCCCCAATCGTAGCTTAGGAAAGTTTGGGTTTGTTTCTGCCTTGGCTTCCTCCCCTTGACACTGGGAATCTAGTCACATAGACCAATCATGATTCCTTATTGAAAGAAAATCTCTTGTTAAAGATCCGCATTTCGGGTATCCATGACAGTTAACTTGCTAATTGATGAAGTAAAAATGCCACCTGGCAACAGCTAGCAAATTGTATTTCAGTCAATAACACTGAAAATTTCTTTTATAGCTATACTGTAAAGCTCAATAATAGCGAAGGGATGTACAAGGAAAAACCTATCCAATGCAGACATGGAAAAGATGATTCGATGTAGACAATGGATACACAAGGGAAATTCATTTTATCCAATCATGGACAAGAATTCATGTAGAGAATGGACATCCAAAGAAAAACCATTTAAACATAGCCCTGTAACTGATTATTCCATGCAGATGATTTTTCTACCCAGATCTATTAAGTCCTCGCAGTGTGTGTGATAAGTAGCAGCAGCACCCATGTATATGAGGCACTGCATGGGAAACTCATAATGGGAAAGAAACCATGGGAAATGTGATCCCTATATAAAGATCTAACCTTTGCTCTTGAGCAACCCAAAAAGGAAAGGATCTTCAAAACCATCTCAACTTTAGAAATGAAATTTCACCCCAACCGGATCGTTATTTAAATCTGTCATTCTCCTCCTCACCCCCCAATCAATCTGTTTGTCCCATTATCATTGCCCTCCTCAAGGCCCAAATCTACTGCAGGCCCTAGCTTCCACTCCTGAGTTTCCAAATGGCTCAAACTATGCTCTTTCTCAGCACTCATTATTCCTTCAAATTCCAATAGGTCTGACGTACAAGGACGGACACAATTAAACCTTCTCAAAGGGGTCCTTGGTGAAGTTCATTGGGATTATAATGTTAGAACTTACAAGCTAGACTCAAGATTAGCCAAGTAGACCATCCTGCTCCTTCTGAATGCCATATAACGGAAACAGATTCCATTATTCAACATCAGTGGCATAGTTGTCAAGGTGGTAAGGTGACCCAAGGCGATACTTCAGGGTCCTTGAGTGCCTAAGCAGCACCTAGCTGGCACCTTCACAGTCAGGTGATGAGGGGTAGAAGCACTCATAGATAGAGAGATAAACACTTACAGAAGAGGGAGAAGAGAAGACGGGGATACAAGGAACCAAGAAGGGTAAGAAGACGAAGGAAGAGACTCAACCTCTCTTCTCTGTCAAACTCATGGAATGCAGAATCAGTCAATCCGGATCAGAATCGGCCCATCTAGCCGACCCGGTTCTAGGGGTAAAACACCCAAAAAAAGAAAAGAAAAATAGCCGGAATCAACTTGGATTGCTCGGATCAGGCCGGAATCGGTTGAATCACCCGATCCAAATCGAATGTGATCGGGATTGGCAAATCCTAGAACCGGCTGATTTTTTCTGATTTTTTTTTTCATTTTTACTATTCTTTATTTATTTTTTATTCTTCCCTTATATAGGCCAGGATTAGCCTATCCGAATCAGATCGAGATCAGGATCGGCCAATCTTGGAAGCCGATCAGATTTGGAATTCCATGGTCATACTTGCCAAAAGAACTACACTTCATTGTCTCGCTCATTGCAGGGGTTGTCACCTAAGAGGATGCAAAAGGCCACAAAGAGTTCCAAGTTCATCAACATTGGCAAGTGGGGCTTGTCACCTCATCATGGCCATTATAGCAAGAGGAGAATCTTGTAATTTATGTAGGAGTGCTTCATTATTGATGTCCAAGATTAATTTGCCAAAGAGGGGACAAGGTCAGAGACAACAAGGAAGATGAGATGGAGATATATCAAGAGCAAGGGCCTTGTCGGCCGCACAACCCTATGTATATTAGGGTTGGGTAGGGTTTGGTTCCCAATGGACCCAATTAGATCAGCCATGAACTGGCCTAGATGTCACCTAGGCATGGTAGACCCACTAGGCATGCTTAACCGGTGCCCCGGCTCCCTTAGACCCACTAGGCATGCTTAACCAGTGCCTCGGCTCCCTCTCAAGCCTTGAGCATCGCCTTGTAATTACCTCGGTAACAACCCTTGAGAAAATTCCCCATCTAAGCACTGTATGATCGAATAATAAATAATCGCCTAAAAATCCTCAGCATTCATAGTGCTAAGATAAACTGATTAGCCATGCATGAACTATCAATGCATTCTTCAAAGTAACACCAGTCAAATTTATCTCAACCTGGACTCAAATAAAGCAATTCTATGTGATAAGAAGTGCGCCTATTTGAAATTTCAATATCTATTGATTGCATTATTGTGGTAACTTTTCGAAGGTAACCTCATTGCTGGAACATTGCTTGTACAAAATGTCACTACTGGCATTATTTTCACATTATTTTCTCCTTGTGATCTTAGAAGAATTGTGCATGCAAAAGAAGGGGACAAAATTATTTTCTTCATTGTTACAATGTTTTCTTCTCATTTTGACATTCCAATACTCACTCACAAAAGAACAAAATTCTTTTTCTTTGTTGTTTTCATGTTTTCTTCTCATTTTGACATTCCACTGCTCACTTGCTAATTTATTACAATCCAAACCGCATTTTCCCCAATTGAACCAAGCCTTGAATGTTCAGGTAGTAACCCATTTCTCCATTACAGTGACACTTCTTGTTCAGAATGACAAGTCTCTAGTATGGCAAGCTTTTTGACTTGCAGACTTCCATGTTCTTGCAACTCATCCATTGACTATAGTGTTTCTCTTCTCTCTAAAGCTCTCTCAATGTTGTAGATATGATACAAGTCATGCTACCTGTTGATTCCAAACCAAACTGTGTTTTCTCTTGTGAACTCCAGGCATTTTTTGTCCAATTTTCTCCATTCATACCAAAAAGGCTGATGTAAAGATGTAACATGAGAAAGGAGGATACTCTCTGGGAAACATACCAGAAGAAATAAAATAATTTAATCGGAATGGATACTAAAAAACAGTCTTAGCCTCTGAGGTACTCAGAAGAGTATCCAGGGAAAGGAAAAATAAACTACATATAGACAAATTATAACCTTAGATAATAATTTAGGTTTCTTCAGCTGATAAGTTATAAGAAAAAATTCCATGCAGAACATGACATCAATAATATATGAACATAGCTGTTTGCATTGAATAAATCACCTTCCTGCACATATGACTACTATGTGAACATGACTGCAGAAGACCTGCATTTTGTTGCTTATCTGGTTCACATGACAAAACATTCTCAATTACACTAACCTGCACTTACTCATCATATTACCAATTTCTAGGTCATTTTCCTTACTCTCTGCTTTGTCCTCCTATAGAACCGCTCCTACCTGCTTTTCTATTGTCCCATATAAGGAAAATATTCCTCTTTCGGAGCTTACTCATAATGAATTTGTTTCACCATTCTGAATCTCTTTGTAAATCTCTCTCAAAGATCCAGATGTATTTCTACTGGCCGATTATTTTTTCCCTCCACCTTTTCCTATGTCTGTTGAGTCATTCTCAACCTTTTGGAATGCTAAACAATCCCAACTGGATAAATGCTTTTAAAAACTGATTTCTCAGGCATTCCTTCCCTTAACCAGCATTTCCATCTTTACCTGCAACTGCATCTCGGGGACTTGCATCCAGTTTCCTCAATTGACGTCCTCTACTTTTGGAGCACTTGTAAGAATCCAATGGCAATCAAGTTTCAAATTATGACACAGGACTTGGAGACGAAGTACTTCAAGGGATAATAATTCATATCACCTCGGCATATTGATGGTCATCATTTCCTGCAAGTTCATGGGGTGGAGGATGCTTATGATGAAAACCCTGAAATGATGTTCCAGTTTTACTTTGATGGCCCTCGCTGAAACTGGAGTCTGAAATCTTAGCCCAGTCAAGAGAGTCCTGAAGCATGAGATATGATTCACTTGCATTTGTGATAAGCACACCTCCAACATCCTTCGCCAAGTGTTCCTAAAACATCATTTCAGTATGATGAGCGTTGTCAACAAACCACCCATCATGTTCATAAAGAAGAGGCTAGGCAAAGGGAACTTGCTACTCCACCAGGACAACTGAAAACTGGAGGAGTGCCTGAAGAAGAAACTACAGAAAAGCAAGAATATCTAATAGAGAAAAGGAACTTACTTCGGTGTTATTCTCCAGGGGTGATGAAGGAATTGATTGAAGCAACTGTTTATAGAAATCACTGCACAGAAATCTGAGGAGTCAAATTACTATTTTTAGCACATATATCTCAAAATCACAACAAAGGTAGGTATAAACAAAGATCTTTCTATTTGAGATGGTCATGTGAAAGATAAATATCAATTTGTTCATGAATCACAATAAATATGTCCAACCACATACAAATTTATTTAACACGGTTTTACTTCACCTTTGCTTCCGCTAGGGCTTCCGAGTGTGTAACACTGCTTATAGGGATCAGTAAAATTATTAGAGGCTAAAATCATAGTTGTCAATCTCATCCCAGCCCCCAGCCCATTTCCTACTGAGACAGGACGTCATGGTGTCCCCAACGCCAAACAATTCCAGTGTCCCATCATAGAATGTCCCATATATATTCTAGCAAATATAGAACATATATATACAACAAATAATATCAAAATAAACATGTCACATGGAAGTAATACGAAATAAATGCAACAAAAGCATTTGTTTAGGATGGATTTATAAAGGAGTATATTGATCAAATGACCCCCCCCCCCCCCCCAAAAAAAAAAAAAAAAAAAAAAATGTTTACAAAAAGCTTAAGGAGCTTGGAAAATCTCAGGCTAACAGGGTGTTTGGTTGCATTATATAGGCACTTTCTTTTAGAAAAATATATATTTATAACGAAAATGTTCAAAAACAGACATTTGGCAGGAGCTTTTGATAAAAAACTTCTTCAAGTGTGACAAGAAAAAAAAGAGGCACCCCCCTCTTTCTTTTTATCACGCACATCCAGAGCCCCAACCCCAATCTCTTATTTCTTCTCTCCTTCTACCCCTCTGCCACCTCCAGTGCCTCCATCGACGCCGAGCTCACAGATCCATCCGCCATGTGAGTTCCTCCGCCTTGCTTCCTTGCCTCAACCCTTCCTCCATGCCTCCATTGACGCCGGGCACACAGATTTGTCTGCTACGTGAGTTCCTTCGGCTTGGTCCCTTACCTCAACCCTTCCTCCATTTGAGATCTGCCACAGCAGAGGGGCACTACCACCACATCCTCCTACTCTGCCTACAGCTTTCCCCCATCCACCATGGCTGGCCCTCGCATGGATTCCAGGAAGGAGGACTAGGTTGGCATCTCCCACTCCCCAATTTCAAGTTGTAGGCTCAACAGGAGGCGGAGATGGAGAAGGAAGGGGCCAATGTCGGAGGATGAGACCCACTTGGTAGACAACAAGACCGCTGCAGTGGTGACTTGCTTCTTCTTCCCAGGGACCAACATCTATTCAGAACTGGTGAGGAAGGCGAAGGTCGCTGGCGATGCCGTGCAGCAATCACAGGTGCACTGATTCGAGGTCAAATTCCGCCAGAGGTGGTAGTGGCTGAGACATCAGTGTTCGAAAGGTGCAGGCAGCAACTGATGAGGAAGAGCCTTGTCATAGAGCTCCCAGCACCACAGATTCTGAGTACCAGGCCCCCCTGTTTGCATGCCTCCTCCCACCCCACTTCCCGTTCTCTTTCTGGATACAAAGGTGGAAAGTCCTTTGATATAACAGGCGCATCTTTATTCTTCCCCTGTTTTGTATTATAACTTAAAAAATGTTCCCAAACAGGTTCTTATGTTTTTAAAAAGTTCTCATTTTTGCCAAACAAGATAAAAAGATGTTTTCTAATTTGAAAGTTATCATAAAATCCTTGTTATTATAATTTTTTATAATAAAATTATATACAAAATTATAGTGCAACCAAACACCCCATAAAATATAATTTTTTTATTGGGAAAGGCCGGGATAGACCGAGATGGCTGGGACAGGCCAGGACATTCAGTAGGATAGACAAGAAAGTGTCCCATCCCATTTTCTCGTTGGGACAGGATGTCCCAACCGTTTCTGGCTAGGACAGGTGGGATTGACCACCAGGGCTAAAATACTTATCACATTGATCTCTTGAGAAAGACTACACAACAAAATAAAATGCTAACTAGCATGCCAAATGATCTACCTTGCTCTAAGAAAATCTTTTGACCCTTAAAAATGCCCAACAAAATTAAATCATGCAAGGCTTCTCATTTCCACAAAAGATAGAGTATGGTGCCTGCAAAGATAAGTGGAAAATATGGCACAATCGTAAAATGTGTTTTCCCTGTTATATATGGAGTATTGTTGCAGACAGTTTGCAATTGCATGGCACTAACGGATGGGCTTGAATTCAGCTATATCATCCAGCAGTCCAGTCATCCAGGCAGGTCAAGAAGAACTTGCTTGTCAAATTTGTAAAAATATAAACGTGAGTCTCCAGGCATAATTCATCAGGAGACCTCTGAACATAAGTTTTACATAGTGATGGCATGGATGTAAGGAGAGGAAAAAAACAAACACAGACAAATCAATTTTGTAAAAGAAAGTTAAGTGAAGTAATGGACCTTAAAAGTTGTACGTCCTCATCATTCAATAAGTGTGGAGTTAAAGATTCAGCATAAATTGACAAAGAACCTGCAAAATCAATCACTGTCATCACCTGACGCATGGATAACTAATTAGAACTCATAATATGTGTAAAGCAGAGAATTTTACCAAGATTTTTACGGATCGTAGTAGCTCTCTGCATGTCATAAGTTACGGGAGTGTTTGATGACAAGTGGGGGGAGCCCATGTGCAAACACTCAAGAAACTTGTTGAGAAATAGGTCTTTTTCTTCATCTGGAAATCAAATGACATAATAACATAAGGCAAATGTCCAACATAACAAAATACAACTTCCAGTACCTTTTCCAAATGAAATGTTACCTTCGCATATTGTAGGAACAAAACAATGTAGATTTGCAATAATTTTCACCAAATAAGAGATTCTCTGCTGTGCATAAGAAACAGGTGTCATGCTATTGAGACCTACGGGGCAAGCAACACTGGCTTCCCTTAGTAGAATGGGTTCTTCAAAGGGGCTACCAGTACCACCAGTGAAAAAACTCAATGCTGTGCCAGATGCCATAAATGGATCATACTCAACAATAGAATCTTCCTCCACCAATGGGACCTCAGTAGAGCACCAACTAGAAAAAAAATCTTCATGGGGAATTGCCAAAATTTCTGCAAGCACTTTAGTCTGACAAAGGATAAAATGAATAAGAAATTGAAGATACTAATGGTTCATCCTAAACAAGGAAAATGGGAAGGGGACAGCTTACTGTATTAGCCATGAAGAAAGATCGGAAGTTTGAATCATCAGAGAAAATGTCAGCCAATCGCAACGTATTAAGAACAACTAGACCCTTTGGGTTGCTCTTCCCAAGAGAATGGGTGAGCTGCTTGGCCTCTCTGCTGAATGCAGCCTTCAGTAGATCCAGAATCTACAAGCATAACATAAACAAATAAAAGTACTTCAGTTCAAACAAACCATTTCCAAAATGAATACATATAATCTTTTTTTAAATGCTTCCAGACCTCCAGTACAACAGATTTTGCTAAATCCATGCTTTTCTGAGAGCCAGCCACTTCATCCAGATAGGAAATGTTTTCTGCTTCACAGAGCTGCAATAACTGCAAAAAGAAAATGGCATCAACAGACTAGCCAATGTTGTTTGAAAAGCATTAATGGACAACAATAAAAATTGTGAACTGCAGCAGGAAGTCCTGAAGAGAACCTATTTCTAGAACTGGGAAAATCAGTTACTCTGTACTTACAATAGAAAGAATTTTTGACTTCTTCCTGGATAGAGCAGCCACTATCTCCAAGGAATCCTTAAAGCATTGTGGGGTATTTAAATTTAGGATTTTCTGTGCCAATGAAAGAATACCTCCATTTCTACATAATTCCTGTGAGATGGTAGTAACTCTGAAATTCATAAAAATGGCAAAAGAAAAGAGAGCTCCAACTATATCAAAACTAGGTTTCAGAAAGAGCTGACACCTTATTTGCCAGTATACGATCCCGGAACATTTTTTGCTGGCACAAGGATAGAACAAACTGCAAAGAAGCCTCACATTGCTGGCAGATATACTTGGCTGTCCTTTCAGCAATGGGGAGACTTGATTTGTTTGTTAAAACATCATTATTTAGTGCGGACAACTTCCTACTCAAAAATTGTATATCTACATGGACAGCATCAAATGTGGCATCCATAAATACATCAACCTGAAATTGAAATAACCAGATATGAACAAGAAAGGAAGTTACATGTTAACTCATGAGAGAGAGAGAGGGAGGGAGAGCAAAATAGCCAAAATGCTGACATCTTATGAAAAGTGGCCAGAAGAGAAACACAATGGACCAAAGAGAGGCACAGTTTCGACAAAGTACAATTGGGAAGGGGAGGGAGATAAAGTGCCAAAGAGAAAACAAGATACGGCAAGTTAAGGATGCTTTTCTCAACATTGAGGTCATTCGACAATGAATAATCAATACAGGCTCCAATCCTGGAAGCTTATCCATGTTTGATCACCATGCGCTTGTTTGATTGGAGAATTGCTTATTCTGTAATAAGTAATCTGGGACTGACTAGAATAAGGCTTGTTTTGGTTTTGATAACTCTATTCTAGTTTTACCCAGAACAAGACATTCTAATTGGGTAAAATAAATAAAAGAATTAAAATGTGATAAAAGAGGTGTCAAAAATGCTTAATAGAATAAGCAATTCCAGCACTTTTGCCTAAATTGCTTATTCCCTCTTATCCCGGTAATTCCCACCCAGTGTAATAAATGCATACAACCAAAACAGAAAAAGGAGAATAAGCAAAATACGCACCCTTGTTCAAACTGGTATAAAAGAATACATGGAATAGAAACAACAAAGCAAAATGATAAATGCATCATCTCATCCTCAAGACCAAAGATGGCTTTGATCAGAGAATGTGGCTTGCGCAAAACCTGTTTCAGCTGAGCCAGTGATCCTCTTTGATTTTCAAACCTCATTTTTAAGTTGTGACATGTTAACCAAGGTTCACCGTATCGGATCGTATCTCCCCATATACGGTATGATACAAGTACGACTCGGTCCAACTCGCACAAGTCACACGAGTCAAACCAATGAGTTTGTTAAAAGTAATGAGTTTAAGTGCAGCCGTGGGTGATTTATATTCAGAATTAGAGAAGAAAAGGCTGTCATACCCTGGATCATGGAGGATTCTTTAACATGTTGAATTAGGAAGAAGTTGCTCACCTAACTAGACCCTTTGGTGAAAAGGAAATCAGACCTGACATTTCCCTTTTGAAGGCATTAAATTAAGAAAAGAAAAAAATAAAAATTAGAACCTCATGGACTAAAGGGTTTCTATCAGTATCTCTGTGATGTAATTCAGAAAGAATTGATGGAAGCCATCAGCAAATTCCAGGAGAAACCAGAATGTGTGGCATTGCTAATGCTGCATATGTGGTGCTTATTCCTAAGAAAGATAATGCTGAAAAGATGGGAGATTTTAGACCTATCAGCTTTCTTAATAAACGATGTAAAATTATTACCAAGGTATGGCACAGAGACTGAAGTGATAAGGAACCTTGTGGTAGAACCAATCAGCTTTATTCTAGGCCACCACATTATTGATTATTACATAGCATCTTACAATCACTTTCAAAACAAATATGACAGTTTATGAAGTATCCATGAACAAAAGTTAGGAGAAAAGAATTCTTGTTGCTTAACCTAGATTTCGACAAAGCTTATGACAGAGTCAATTGGCAATGCCTCCAGAGAGTTGTGGAGCTTATGTGTTCAAAAAAAAAAAAAGGATTAGTTGTGTTATAGGGTGCATTATTTTGGCAACGTTTCTATTTTGATTAATGGTGAGCCGTGTGGGCTCTTTAGTAGCTCAAGGGGGTTGAGAAAGGTGGCCCTTGTCCAATTTACTATTCCTCCTAGTAGGCCAGGTGCTAAGCATGATGAGGAATGGAGCCAAAAAACATGGATTGATTAAGGGAGTTGTGGTGGGAAGAAGCAACATTGAAGTGACACACCAGTTCGCTGATGATACCTTACTTTCCTCTGCAGCAGAGTTTGATAAGCTGAAGATCCTCCTGAAAATTCTTCAAGACACTGCAGGTTGGAAGGTACATTTTTCAAAGAGTGAAGTTGCATATTATGGAGCTCCTTCGAGATAAGATTATCTGCAGAGTCATATGTTGAAATGTAAATTGAGGGGTTGGGACAGGGCTCATTTTTAGTACTTCCGTCCTGCCCCAATGGACCCATCAAAGTGGAAGATTGGAAATTAACTGACAACGCTCACTGGGTGGAGAGAAGCGAGGGAGAGAAAGAAGGGATATGAGTAGGATTCCCATCCTCCCAACGCTCACTGGGTGGAGAGAAGCTACCCGGTGAGGGTGGGAAGCTGCGCCCCTTCTCCTCTCTTTCCAACTGTAATAGGACAGTAAAAAGTTAAAAACAAAAAAAAAAGGGTGATAATGAGAATGAAGAGAGAGGGGCAGAGTCGACTTCCCACCTTCATCGGGTGGATAAGTCCCACCCAGTGAGGGTGGGAGGCATGAACCCCCTTCATCCTCTAACTGCCCATTGGGCAGTTAATAGAAAGAAAAAAAAAAAAAAAAAGAGAGAGAGAAAGAAAGACAGCAGGGGGGCAGATAAAAAATTTTATTATTAAAAAAAGGAAAAGGAGAGAGAAGACCATCACCGGATGCCCCCTTTATGGTAACTGCAGCCCAGTGAGGGTGAAAACTAGACTTGGTCAAGGTCTCTTAAATGGGGGTTTATTCCCGCGCGTGACCTTTTTAACTCCCACCTGGTGAGGGTAGGGCCTTCACTCAAATTTCTTGCATGGCAAGATAGTACAACTGCCACCCAGTGAGGGTAGGCCTTGGGCTTCATAACTGCCTCCTATGGGAGCTATAAATAACCCCTAGGGGGTCTCATTTGTGGAGGAGGAGACAGGGTCGAGCTTTGAAGACTCCTTGCGCAAGAGTGGTAGGCTTAGACCCCATTCATTCGTGTTTGGACATGGTCCTACACTTAGGAACATGTCTTAATAATGTTTATCGGGCACAATTTAATCATGGCCATCAGTTATGTTAATGTGACATAAAGTACATTAACATGCAATGTTATTAAGCCACATGTCATGTGGTCTTATGTTCATTAGTCATGATTTAATCATAAACACTGGTTATTTTAATGTGACATAAAGTACATTAACATATAATGTTATTAAGCCACATGTCATGTGATCTTATGTAACAACTTATGATCAATCATGTGATCATATCAAATATTAATTAGATGTGGTTAATCAAGCCCACAAAATCATGAGTTCATTAATCAAATTGCTCGAGTCGATCACAATATTTCCTATTAATCAAGTGATTTAGTCACATTGGTCATAATATGGTCTATTGAAATCCTGACTGAATTACACCAATCGGGTGATCATACCATGTATCCACGGTCTAATCTCAAATCCAACAGTCAAGATCACCACAATCTTGACTTAAGTTCAGACCCAACGGTAGGATCATTTCGATATCGACCGAGTTTCAGATCTGATGGTCAGATCTTCATGATCTCGACCTGATCTCATAATCCAACGGTCAGATCATTCCGATATCGATCGAACTTCAGATCCAACGGTCGGATCTCCATGATCTCAACATGATCTCATAATCCAACCGTCGGATCATTCTGATATCGATCGAACTTCATATCCAACGGTCGATCTTCATGATCTCGACCTGATCTCATAATCCAACAATTGGATCATTCCGATATCGATCGAACAGTCGGATCATTTCGATATTGACCGAATTTCAGATCTAACGGTTGCATCTTCATGATCTCGACCCGATCTCATAATCCAACGGTCGAATCAATCCGATATCGACCAAACTTCATATCCAATAGTCGGATCTTCATGATCTCGATGGGATCTCATAATCCCACAATTGGATCATCCTGATGTCGATCGAACTTCAGATCCAACGGTCGGATCTTCATGATCTTGATCCGATCCCATAATCCAAAGGTCGGATCATTCTGACATCGACCGAATTTCAAATCCAACAGTCGGACCATTCCGATCGAAGCTCAGATCTAACGGTCAAATCTTCATGATCTCATAATTCAATGGTTGGATCATCCTAATATTGACCGAAGCCCAGATCTAATGGTCGGATCTTTCAGATTTTGACCTGATCTTAAAATCCAATGGTTAGATAGTCATGATCTCAACCGAAATTTAGATCTAACGGTCGAATCTTTGTCATCTTGACCTGATCTTAAAATCCAATGGTCAGATCGTCACGATCTCCACTGAAGTTCAAATCTAACGATTAGATCTTTTAGATCTTGACCCAATCTTAAAAATCCAATCTAACAGTCAGATCTGCCAGATCATGACCCGATCTTAAAAATCCAATAGTCGGATAATCACGATCTCGACCGAAGTTCAGATCTAACAGTTAGATCTTCTAGATCTTAAGCCGATCTTAAAACTCAACGGTCGGATCGTCACGATCTCAACCAAAGTTTAGATTTAACGGTCGCATCTTCCAGATCTTAACCTAATCTTAAAATCCAATGGTGGAACAGTCCTGATATCGACCGAAATTCAGATCTAATGGTCAGATCCGCCAGATCTTAAAAATCCAATAGTCGGATCGTCACGATATTGACCGAAGTTCCGATCTAACGGTCATATCTTCTAGATCTTGACCTGATCTTAAAATCCAATAGTCGAATCGTCACGATCTCGACCAAAGGTTAGATTTAACGGTCAAATCTTCTAGATCTTGACCTGATCTTAAAATCCAACTGTCGATCGTCATGATCTCAACTGAAGTTCAAATCTAACAGCCAGATGTTCGTGATCTTGACCTAACTTTAAAATCCAACGGTCGGATCATCACGATCTCGATCGAAGTTTAGATTTAACGATCGGATCTTCAAAATAACTGATCGGATCTCAATCTAACGGTCAAATCTACACGATATCGACTAGATCTCAAATCCAACGGCCCAATCAAATCCGTTATTAAAATCCAATGGTCCAATCATGCCCGATCAGATACGTTATCAAAATTTAACGGTCTAATCTCATCAAGCAGATCCGTTATTAAAATCTAACAGTTCTATTAGATCAATTATTAAAATCCAACGGCCCAATCGCGTCCGATCAAAATCGTTACCAGAATCTAATAGTTTGATCACGTCTGATCAAGTCCGTTACTAAAATCCAATGATCCGATCGCGTCCAATCATGTCCATTACTAAAATCCGATGGTTTGATTTTTATTTTTTTTTTATCTCAATTGTAAACCTAAATCCAACGGTATGATCTTTTTTATCTCAACCATAAACATAAATCCAACGGTCTGATCTTTTTTATCTCAACCATAAACATAAATCCAACGGTCTGATCTTTTTTATCTCAACCGTGAACATGAATCTAACGATCTGATCTTTTTAATCTCAACCATAAGCTCCAATCCAACAATCTGATCTCATTGATCTTAACTGTAGACTTCAATCTAACGACATGATCTCTGTGATCTCAACTGTAAACATAAATCTAATATTTTTTATCCCAACCGTAAACCTAAATCTAACGGTATGATCTTTTTTATCTCAACTGTAAACATAAATCTAACGGTCTATCTTTTTTATCTCAACCATAAGCTCCAATCCAACGGTCTGATCTCATTGATCTTAACTGTGGACTTCAATCTAACGGCATGATCTATTTGATATCAACCGTAAACATAAATGTAACAATCTAATCTTTTTAATCTCAACTATAAACTTCAATCCGACGGTCGGATCTTTTTGATCTCAACCATAAACTTAAATCCAACGGTTTGATCTTTTTGATCTCAACTATGAACATAAATCTAACGGTCTGATCTTTTTTATCTCAACCGTAAGCTCCAATCCAACGGTCTGATCTCATTGATCTTAACCGTGGACTTCAATCTAATGGCATAATCTCTTTGATTTCAAACATAAACATAAATCTAACAGTCTGATCTTTTTTATGTCAACTGTGAACTTCAATCCGACGGTCTGATCTTTTTTATCTCAATCATAAACCTAAATCCAACGGTCTGATCATTTTTATCTCAATCATGAATCTAAATCCAACGGTCTGATCTTTTTTATCTCAATCGTAAGCTCCAATCCAACGGTCTGATCTCATTGATCTTAATCGTGAATTTCAATCGAACAGTTTAATCTTAATGATCTCGATCATAAGCTCCTATCTAACGATTTGATCTCACTGATCTTAGCTGTGGACTTCAATCCAACAGTCTGATCTTAATGATCTCGACCATAAGCTCCAATCCAACAATCAGATCTTAGCAATCTTAACCGTGGACTTCAATCCAACGGTATAATCTTAATGATCTGACCATAAGCTCCAACCCAAAGGTCCGATCTCAATGATCCCGACCGTAAGCTTAAATCCAACAGTCTGATCTTAGTGATCTCGACTGCAGACTTAAAAATGATGTTCTTATCTTAGTAATCTAAATCATGCACTCAAATTTTAAGGTCTGATCGTATCAACACAACTGTTAATACAAATCTAATGATCCGATCACACTGACCGTGACCATAGATGTTAAGTTTTACGGTTTGATTACGTAGATCGAGACTATACTTCCATGATCGATGATCCGAATATGAATTGTAATCGTGAGCACAAATCTGTCACATTGGCTGTATCAATTACATATGCAATCATGATGTAATAATCTGATCATTCTAATCGGAGTTTTGTCATATTGTAATGCCCCTTTGGTTATCCAAGCATCTTTGTAATATGTAATATTTCAGGTTAATGAAGGTTCAGTTCATTGCTCTCATTATTTCCATTATCTGCGTATTCTACTATTTTCAATTTCGCACGAACTTCATTTATTGTATAGCTAATTTCAGTATACGTATAAGGGGTTAATAAAAGGTGTCCAGTGACTTCACTGGTGTAATTAATATCGACCGAAGTCGATGGAGAGGGGTCCAAATACAAATGGACACGTTTGATTCAACACCTAACTTATAATTCATGGGTCGCAAATTAAACGCAATTTTCATACCAAAAATATAAAGCTCCTTTTTATATTTTTATATTTAACATTCCCACATATGGCACGTCCGATGGGACCCCTCTCTCCTTTCATCTTTCCGCTAAGTGATATTGATGCTATTATAAAGCCAACATTGTGAAATGGCTAATTATATGTTCTTTCTTGTAGGTTTTCTGTTTGGCTTTTCTGGCTTTAAGCTTTGTTCGTGCGACAACTTTTCAACAAGAAAAAAAAAGGCAATGGCAAAGGTATCTTATGGCCCGCTGGTTGTGACGAACCATGCTCGCCATGGCTACTTAACGACACCACTATGCTTTGGGGACTTTCCTGCAGTAGTGGGGTCCCCCTATTTCCTTGGGGTGGTACCTACTAAGGAGGGCGTTGTTTCCACTACACCAGTATTGAGCTCCAAACCCAATACACCTCTAGAGAAGGCAACGATTCCGATGAGGGGTCTTAATTTCAATGTTTAGACCATTGGCATTCAAGTTACTACTTCCTCCACCAGTAAAAGGCAAAGTCTAAATGCCAGCGGAGGACTTCCACAAGCACCACCTCTCGTAGGACTGTCATTGTAGGCGATATGTAGGTACATCTGGATGGACGCAAGACAAAAATGCTACAAAAATGTCTCATGCCTTCCATTCCTATACAGAACTGTTTTGGGATTCTCCCAAAAGTTAAAGAAGACAAGGTTGAACTTCAGCCTAAGCATTTCGGATCCTAAGGAAATGTCTGGAGGCACAAGAAGAACACTA
Organism: Zantedeschia hybrid cultivar; assembly: GCA_030544215.1. NCBI lineage: Eukaryota > Viridiplantae > Streptophyta > Magnoliopsida > Alismatales > Araceae > Zantedeschia > Zantedeschia hybrid cultivar. The sequence continues at coordinate 66,696,937 of JARZZO010000005.1, read as the reverse complement.
AGGCTCCCAAAAAGGGGAGGAATCCTGCATAGGAGGCCAATCTCCTTAGGAAGAAAATTTGGGTCACTAAAGAAGAGGCCGAGAGGATCAGAGAGGCTACGGTTGCCCTAGCTATATCACAACAGAAGAAGGATGAGTTTATTGCCCCAGCTATTATGTCTCAATGTTCTTAAGGCAAGAAAAGAAAACAGACATATAAGCATAAAAGGCAACAAAAGGAAAAGAACGTGAAGGCAGTCAATGAAGATCTTCATGTCCTTTCCGAGAGTGAACCAATAATTTCAGTCTTTGACCGTTTGGGCGTGCTAGTCTACCCACGGTGATTCTCTTAGAATATTCAGCCACTATGCATCTAGCAGTAACAACTGTTTTTCTACATTGTCGAAAAATCCTAATGAAGTAGCCAACATTGCTAACCGGCCAAAAGCCACAACTAGTTTTGTGGAACAGGCCACAGAAATGTGCTATTTGAGCCACAACAAGAAAATGTAGCATGCAATCCAGAGGCTCAAGGGGAGCATGATGAGTTATAGGAGCCAAAAAATGCTCAAGACCATAATCCTCAACAGAATCCACAAAGGTTGAACCCTACAGCTGGGATGTCCCAACAAGACCTAATCCAAGAAAATCGGGCTTTGAAGGCTCTCATGGAGAGTATCATGCAAAGTTGGGACACGAGAATTAACACGCTCCCAACAGCTCAAGCAAATCCAGCTCCACAGAGGATAATGCAGGGTGAAAATGTGCCAATTACAGCAACGGTCCGAGCGTTGACCGATGATGTAAATCTAGCTCCAAAAAGTTTGCCTGAAATTCCTTCAAGAGAGTTAAACAATAATGTTCAGCAATCACATGCACCTACAGGCGAAGCTGCAACAATCGCACAAAAGGCCATGATTGAGCAACTCATAGAGGCTAAGATGGTTTGAACGAGATGAAGGGATGGTTACTTTTGACTTGTACAGAGTGACATACCCTATCCGTCATCAATTTAAGAAGCTTCCTGCAAATCACCCTAAAATTCCAAAGTTCAGAAGGTTTGATAGGAATGGACCACCTCAAGAACACCTGGCTCGTTATATCACAGAGTTGGGTGAGCATGCACCTACAGGCGAAGCTGCAACAATCGCACAGAAGGCCATGATTGAGCAACTCATAGAGGCTAAGATGGTTTGAACGAGATGAAGGGATGGTTACTTTTGACTTGTACAGAGTGACATACCCTATCCGTCATCAATTTAAGAAGCTTCCTGCAAATCACCCTAAAATTCCAAAGTTCAGAAGGTTTGATAGGAATGGACCACCTCAAGAACACTTGGCTCGTTATATCACAGAGTTGGGTGAGCTAGCAACAGACGAATCATACATGTTAAGGTATTTTGAAACTTCATTAACGGGTGTCGCATTTTCAGTGGTACTCCAAGTTTAAGCCCAATTCTGTTGCCAATTGGGATGATATGCAAAAGAAATTCCTTAATAGATTTCAAAAGAGAGAACGGAAAGTCACACTTGCGGAGCTCATTTTCATTAAACAAAATAAAGATGAGTCTGGCCTAGACTTTATCAAGTGATGGCGCGACCTTAGTATGCTATGTGACAATCCACCACCCCATGAAGACACAGTGAAACTCTGTAAAAGAGGGTTTAAACCAAAAATCAGTGAGAAAATAATAGGAGCAAACATCTGAACATTTGATCATCTCAACAGCACCGTGTCTAAGATTGAAGTGTTCTTTGCTGATAATCCTGGCATGTTAACCCGAAAAGGAGTGGTCATTAAAGAACAAAGCTCCAATGTTAGTGAGGTTGATTCACTTGACTTTGCCACAATATTGGAAAAAGGAAAGGGGGTTTCCAGCAGTCAAACTAAGAAGGTTGAAGGCGAAAAGCCCATACCCTTAATAGAGAAGCTGCAAAGGCCTTACTCATTCCCAAAGGATAAGACTCAAGAGCTTTTTGATGTATGCTTTAAGAAGAGGCTGATCACTTTGCTAGAACCTCAAAAATCAGCAAAGGGGAATAAAGTTAATGGGTCCAATTACTGCATGTATCATTGTATGTCGAGTCATACAGTAGATGATTGTTATGTCTCAAAGACATAGCAGAGGAGCTTATTGCAAATGGAAGCATAAATATGGGAAAATACTTGGTTGATCCGCCTCAACCTCATACAAGAGCCAAAGTAACTTTTATTGTGAATGTTGTTCACAAGACTCCTACAAACTCTCAGTCACAAGAAGTTGATGAACTAACAGTACATATGCCTTCTAAGAATCTCAAGGACTACTCAAACTGTACTCCACTACGAGTCCTTCAAGAGATAACAATGATAAAAGCATCCGAGGAACTCCACAAGGAAGTGGAGTAATTACATCAACAACAAGCTAAGCCAGTTCAAAGCATGGAGTCATTTCGTTGGCAGCAATTACAATTAACCAAACTCGTGGAGCAACTAGAAAGAAAGTTATCAACGGCCTTGAATGTGAACGACGACAAAAAACAGTCATCACAGGAAATCCCTCTATTGATTGATCTTCCAAGAAGTTCTGAGCTAATAAATCTAATCGATTTTGACGGAGAGGGTACTTCTCAAATAATATTAGAGGCCCCAAGTTATGTTGAAAATCTCATGGACCAAGATTGCTTGACATTTAGCCAATGTGCAGGTTCTGTAATGGAACATGAAGTCATTGTCACCGGCAGAGAAAAAAGGTTTGAAACCCGAAATAAAAAAGGTTGTGTTAACAAAAAGGATGTCTCTTATAGCCTCTCAATGGAGGTCCAGAAAGCACAACTTCTTGAAAAATATGTTGGAAAAAAGGGTGACAAATCATTGTCACAAAGACTTCAGACGCCCTACTCATTCCCAAAAGACAAAACAAAAGAGATTCAAGATTGTTGAAAGTAAAGGCCTCCTCATAAAATTGCCTACGTCGAAGGGGCATAGAAAGACAGACAAGGCAAAGAACCTCAGTTATTGTCCTTATCATAGACTGCAGGGACATGGAATTGAAGATTGTTTCATCTTCAAAGATGTTGTGGACGAATTGATCCAACAAGGAAGATTAAACATGGCACATCATTTAATCAGCCCTCCACAACCACATTTTGGATCGGAGTAGAAAAGGGGGCATTGTTAAAACCCTCATCTCCAATAAAGCTCGCAGCAGTGAACCCCACAAATGCCAAATTGGCCTCCACCAAGGATGTGCCTATTTCATGGTGAGGATGTACCTATTTCATGGTCCAAGGAACCTTTAAATCCTAAAAGTCAACAATTTCATGGTCCAAGGAGCCTTTAAATCCTAAAATGCAAAGTCGATTATATGGTTTTTGGGAAACATGAATTCCTTATTGGACCAAAATTCAAGTGTGTCCTGGGCCATGTAGATGTTGAATTGGCCTTTAACAATTTCACAAGGACTATACTTGTCGAGAATGGCTTAAACGTTGCACACAAAGCTTCTCTGAAAAGGCAACGGTTGCAAAAGAATAGGCCGACTTCCTTCCATCTTACAGACACCTAAGGAATGGCCAGCAAGCATGAGTCTTTGTCATAGGGTTGGCCCCTAGTAATTTCTCCACAAAGGGGGCATCGCCATTGATGATGCAGGGGGCAAGGTCCCTACCAAAAGAAAAGGCAGGGCCAACAAAATAGAGATTGGGATATTCATCCAAAATCTCAATCTTTTCTTATAAAAAGTATGTATGGCTATAGAATACCTATAAATTTGAAGGCATTTATAGCCTATTGAATGATGAGATTGTGCATTTGTTTGCCCTCAAAAACACATACTTGTCGTCCGAGAGGATGGTCCATACTACTAAATTCCTTTGGTTAAATCTTTCAAGTAACTTCCAAGGGAGTTTGGTATTAAACCATCAATCTTTGGTATCTAATGACTAGATTCTGGGTGCTAAACCTAAGTCTTGGTATTAAACCACTAATCCTTGGTATCAAACTGTCAATGCTTGGTATTAACTTATGCTTAGATACTAAATCCAAGGACGGAGGGGAGGACAAGGAGTACAAAGAGAGGGACTGAGCCGCTCTTTTATGTCTATCATGGGGGGAGCAATAGGAGGAGTGTGTCCGTGTGTATATGGGAGGACAAAGAGCACTATGAAGAGCGTGTTTGAGTTCTCTCTTCTCAGTCTATCATGGGGAGAGCATGTGTACAATTAAGGAAGGTTTGACTTTTATAAATAAAAGTCAGTTATGACCACTTCCATCCAATATTTTTTATGTGTACAAAGGACCTGATCAGCATGTCTCCTCTCTCTCTCTCTCTCTCTCTCTCTCTCTCGTGCACAAATGCTGTGGAGGGTTCAATGGAGCACTAGATGGGCACATATCCCGGGCATCATACTTACTAGAGGGAATGTGCTTCATCAAAGAGAGAGAGAGAGACACACACACACACATGGTGAGAGCTCTTGAATGATGAAGAGGGTTTAATGGAGCACTAGATGGGTGTATGTCCCTGGCATCATACTTGTTAGAGGGATTGTGCTTCATCACTGGGCTTAACGAGGGGGTCATCAAGGAAAATGCCAATAGCCATGAGGTGTCCTAGGTTCATCGGCATTGGCAAGTAAGCCTTGTGGCCTCATTGTGGCCATCTTAACTAAAGAAGGATCTCACCAATGGTGTCAAAGTGCCTCATCATCAATGTCAGAGTGGCGTCGAGTGGCATTGACAAACTCGTTCATCAGGGAGGTATGAGGCTAAAGAGGAGACAGAGGGTTTTGAGAACTGGGGTCAGATCATGCCCACAACCCTATCTAGATTACGTCTGAGGCAAAGTGGACCCAGTGCGATTAGCCCATAGACCAGCTGTTGACCCAAAAATTTTCATGTGAATTAATATTATTCAAGTATACATATGCACATGATTGTGCGAAAAAATACCTACATGGCATATGCCCACATTAATGTGAGCTAATGATGTGGAAAATATGCATGACATATGTTCATGTTCGCATGAGGCTATGTTGTGCAAAACAAAAAATGAATGCACATGCACCTATGATATGAAGGTCGATGTGAAAATATGCATGTGAATACATAAACTCATACGCACATATTAGGAAGGCAATGGGACAAGAAATATACCTAGGCCAAGAGGCCTTAATCGAGGATCTTGTGAAGGCCTAAAAACAGCCCCGAATCGCCCCTATATGCTGTCCAAGCGCAGCCCTTAAATCCCCTTGATGGCTCCGAGCAATAGGCCCAATATGGAGCCCCAAAAACGCAGCAACAAAATACCCCTAATGCTGCAAAATAAGGGCTAAAATCAGTCCCGAAATAGGCCTAAATCAGTCCCGAAATGGGCCTAAAACAGTCTCAAAACTTGCCCAAAATGGCCTCAAATGGAGGCCCAATAGCAAGGGTAATGGGCCCAATAAGTGGCCCAATAAGGGACCCAATATAAAGCCCAATAAAGAGACCGAATGGGCCCAAAAAATCAGTCCACACGACACCAAAACCTGCAGCCCAAAAAAAGAAAAATCTCCAAACTCCCAAAGTGGAAATATGCCTAAAAGAAGAAAGAGCCAAGTGGCCCCCCCTCTCTCTCTCTCTCCCCTTTATTTAAATAGGAAAGAAGGAGGAAAGAGAGAGAGAGGAAGAATCGGTGGGGGGTACCCCCACCGGTTCCAAGAGAGGAACCAGTGGGGGGTGGGAGTTCCCTCCCTCTCTCCCTTTTTGAAATTCAAAATAAATTGTGGGGGGGGGGGGGGGGGGGGAGATTAATTAAAGGAGGGGGATTTAATGGGTTCTTAAACCCACATGTGGTTAAAAATCTCACAAAAGACCCCCATTTAATCCTCCATCTTAACCCTTTTCATACTTGGTTAAGAATCCCACTAAGGGAACCCTATTTAATTCTAACCCCTTTCACACTTGGTCAAGGAGGGGATTAATGGGCTAAGTCCCATTAAAGTAACACAAAAGAGAAGAGAAAAGGAGGAGGACCCCCCACCGGTTCGCTCTCCAAACCGGTGGCACCCCCCACCGGTTGGAACCGGTGGGGGTGCCCACCGGACCCCCCCCCCTCTCATTCTCTCTCTTCTCTCTCACCCCTCTTAAATAAAAAATAAAAAAAAAAGAGAAGGAGAGAGGGAGTAAACGGTGGCACCCCCCACCGTGGGCTTCTCCGGTGGCACCCCCCACCGGGCCCAATTTGGGGACCCCATGGTCTTCAAAAAAAAAAAAAAGGCATATACCACTCTACATATTCAAAAGGTGGGAAATTTCTAAGGAGAGGTTCTGCTGCGTTCAAGACCAAACTCGGTGTTTCACCGAGTTTGCTGCGTTTTGGAGGATCTTCTCGTCCCGGAAAGCTCTCTTCCTAAGATTTAGTCCTAAGGGGAAGCTCTGTCGATTTGTCTATTGTAAAAACCTTCTTTATAAGGCGAAGTTCTGCTGAAATAAAATAGCTATTTTATGTCAAACTGTGTGCTTGTGTGTCATCAAATTAAATAATTAATACCATATTTTAATACTTTAATATATATATATATATTTAATTTTTTAATTACTCTAAAAAAATGAATTAAAAATCTGTGCATACTCTTAACCCAATCTTGGCCTCACCCCATACATAAATAAGCATAGATTCATAAAAATAATATACTTAAATTAAAAATTACTTAAATACCCCTCATGATTAATTAATTAATAAAATCTATAAAAATTATTTAAAATTGGTAAAATGAACATAAATATCATAAAATTCCTGTAAAAATCAGTAATAATCAGTAAAAATCAGAAACCTAGTCTGAAAATCATATTAAACCAAAATATAACTTAAATACCCTCCATATATTCAATTAATTAATAAAAATCAGTAAATTAATCAGTAAAATTCAGTAAAAAACAGTAAAAATCAGAAAACCAAACCTGAAAACATATAAAATTTTCAAATATCTAAAATGCCCCTAAAAACTTAATGAAATTACAAAAATACCCTCATCAACAATAAAATTTGTAAAAAACACATAAAATTCTTAAAAAATATCAAAATATTTCTTATGCCCAAAATACCCTCAATATGCTAAAAATAAATAATAAAAAAATCTTAGACTCAATCTAATAAACCCGATTTCAAGTAAAATTACCAAAATACCTTTATAACTTAAATATATTTAAAATGATCCTAAAATACATTCTAAGGGTTTTCAAGTTTTCCTAAAATGCTAAAAAAACTTAAAATGACCATAATACCCCTATACCTTCTAACTTGGCATAATTACAAAAATACCCTTATGGGTTTAAAATACTTGGAATCAATCCAAAATACTTGGAGTCAATCCAATATACTTGGAATTAATCCAGATAGCTTGGAGTTAATCCAAAACCATATAAACCTATCATAAACTTGGGTGAGGCCAAGAGCTTAACCTAAAACATATCTTCATATGCATGTACTGCATGTAGTAGTAGTGTTGCATGTTATAAAGGCATCATACGGACGGTTAATCAACGGTTGTCGAGTGTTTGCTCGACGTAATTAACACTGACCGAGGTCAATGGAGAGAGGTCATATACTCGGATCTTCGCCTGATCCGAAATCCCGGACTCCCTGGGGGCTAATCCCAAGATCTCATAGTCCAATAAATAAAACCAACCTATATTTCTCCAGATAAAAACAAAAAGACCCAAAACGACTTGAATTTTTTTAAAAAAAAATTAAATAAATCTGATAAGAGAGACGGCTAGGTTAGGTTCCAAACAGATGGCACGCCCGGTGGGACCTCTCTTTCCCTTCATCTCTCCGTCCGATGATGCCCTCACCATAACTCTACTACTAACTTTGCCATGTCTTATGCAGGTGATCGAGTCTTCTGCTCAATAGACAGCAATGGCAGTAAGGGTCACGTATGGCCCACTTGTGGTGGCAGCCCACGCTCAATGTGGGTATCTCATTACTCCAACTTGTTTTGGGGATTTCCCCGCGGTTGTGGGGTCACCATATTTCTTAGGGGTAATCCCGGCACCGGAACCTGCTCCGATACTAAAGAAGAAGCGCACCTCCCGCGCAAAGAAAGGTAGGCGACGACAGATAGTCTACACCACCAATACTATCAGCACATCTCCCGCTTCCTCATCCAATAGGAGGAAGAAGCGAAGGGGTACTCCACCGAGTCCGTCCCGGACCGGGAAGACAATATTGATTGGGGATATGCGTATCCGCCTAGATGGCGGAGAGCCGATTATTCCCAAAACCCGGCATGTCCCGACGATTCCAGTCCGCAATCAGTTTGGGATTTTGCCAAAGGTTTGCCAAGATGTGGCAACCTTTAAGAAGAAGAGAAGATTGCAAAAGGCCGCTGTTCGCCAGCATGCGCCTGCTGCACCCCAATATGCTAGGGGCAACACCACATCCCGAGCACGGGACGATAATATTCCCCCAAGTGGGGGCAATTATAAGGAGGGGCATGCTCTCCGCCTTAAGAAAATGTGGGTGACCAAAAAGGAAGCCCGCGAAATACGCAAGGTTAGGGCCACCCTAGCAGAACAACAACCTCCCCAGCCCGCAGAGCCGGTAAGGGAAATAATCCATCCGACAACTTGGCCTCATCCTAAGCAGAACCAAGGAAGGAAGAATGTCTGCAAAGCACAAGAACTTGCCCAAAAGCGGGTTTCCGTCTTTAAAAGACTCGGTGCCCTGGTACGACCAGCACAGAGAAAGAAAAGAACCACACGGATGACAGATGATGGCATCCAGATATATACCTGTTATACTTCTAGCACAACAAATCGGCAACCTTCTCAGTCTGAAGAGCCGAGCAATGTCGTTGGAATGACGCAAAGGGGTGGGCCAATTACCCGCCAAATAGAGCAAGCTATGCGCTTGTTGGGCCAAGTGGGCCAGGGGGCAGAGCCATCTCAAGCTAATCTCGGTGACACTATTAGAGGAACCGATGAAGGTGGGACTAATGCCCGAGAGCCTAGAGTTGCACAGCTGCCACAAGAACAAGCACAACCTCAGACTATTAAGGAAATAGGGCAGGAAAATCAACAATTGAAGGCCTTGCTATATGGCCTGATACAAAAAATGGAGGAGCAGCAAAGGGTGGCCCCCGCTCCTCCAGTAAATCTACCTCCACCTAGGACTATTCCTGCACCAATAGGACCTCCGGTTGTTGAGGTCAATTTCAGCCCTGAAGAGATTCAGGAAGATAGGGCCGAAGAACCCAATTATAATGCTTAACAATCACGTGCGTCAGCAGATGATGCAACAGCGTCGCAAAAGCACTTGATTGAGCCAATTGTCGAGGCCAAGATGGCCGAACAGGACGAAGGAATAAGCACATTTGACCTATATAAGGTGCCCTTTCCGGTTCATCATATGTTCAAAAAGCTTCCAGCAGATCACAATAAGCACCCTAAAGTCACAAGATACGATGGGGAAGGCTCAGCCCAGGAGCATATAGCTCATTATCTGAGCGACCTGGGAGAGCTGGCAACGGAAGAGGCATACCTTTTAAGGTTCTTCTCAACTTCCCTCACCGGCACGGCATTCCAGTGGTATGCCAAGCTGAAGCCTAACTCTATAGGTAGTTGGGAAGAAATGCAGAAAAAGATCCTTGATTGCTTCAAAGTATCAAAGTGAAAGGTCACTATTACTGAATTAGTGACACTTAAACAAGGGAAGAATGAGTCCGCCGTAGATTATATTAAGAAATGGCGGAACATCAGCATGAGATGCGACAATCCTCCGGTCCATGAGGACGCAGTGAGATTGTGCAAAAGGGGTTTGAAACCCGAAATAAATGAGAAACTGATCGGAGCCAATGTCAGAAACTTCGATTAACTCAATAATATCGTGACGGAGATCGAGATGTTCTTCGCCGACTATCCAGCTACACTTCCCAATAAAGGGAAAGCCCTAAGGGAGCGAGGCGCTCCGGTCAAGGAAGTGAATACGGTTGACTTCTCTCCAGCCGTGGAAAAGAATGATGGCAGGAGAGGCCCCAGCGCTCCAGTGGCCAATAAAAAAGGAGAAGGGAAGGCATCAGTCTCTTCTCTTACTGAAAGAATGAAGAAACCATACTCTTTTACCCGTAAGCATACAAAGAAATTATTTGAAACATGTATGCGGGCAAAACTTCTATTGCTCCCCGAGCCCAAAAACCCGACTAAGGCAGGCAGAGTTAATGAGCCAAATTATTGCCCATATCATCGCATGCTGGGGCATGTAATAGAAGACTGCTATGTTTGCAAGGATGAAATAGAAAAACTTATCCGTAAGGGTGCTGTAGAGATGGGCAAATATTTGATAAGCCCTCCTCAACCTCATCAAAGGAATAAGCAAACATTTGCCGTTAATGTCATTTATATGAGTGAGAACTCATCTAGGTATCACCCTGAAGAAGAAGCGGTGAAGGCTTCTCAAGAGCGTGAGGCAACACCAATATATACTCCAGCAACTCCTCCCCCTGGGGATTCAGTTATGGCGGCACTGGAAGAAATCCAGGCAAGCCTGACACGACTTTCATGCCAACAGGAAGAACTCACCCAGATGATAGAGGGACTCTCCAGGCAGTTTTCAGAAACTTTGTCGTTCAACAAAGTCGACAGATTCTTCTCTTCTGAAGGGTTAGGGTCCGATCCCGATCGCCCTTCGAGAAAAAGAGGCAAGCAAACTATGTTTCCTAGGGAGGATATAGAAATATATCGCCAAGAGGAAACGGCCTCTTATAGAAGGAGTCATGGAAGCGTAAAAACAGCTGAAAAAGGGCGTCAAGCTAGGCGAATAGCCGATAAAGAGGTTGGCATACGCTTCAGAAGTTCCTTGACTTTGAGGGAAAGGCATGCAAAGCCTTATTCATTCCCCAAAAACAAAGTTCGGGAACTCTTCCGACTTTGTATGAAAAAGAAAGTCATCGCTCTTCCAAAGCCAAGAAAGGAGGAAGAGATGCATATGACAGATGACCCTAACTTCTGTCACTACCATCGTGCTCTTGGTCACTGAATGGAGCATTGCTTCATCCTCAAGGATGAAATAGAAAAACAGATCCAAGAAGGACAAATAAATATGGGGAAATATCTGGTTGATCCCCCACAGCCTCATGTGACTAACTATTATGTAAATATGGTCCATAAATTCTCCTTCACTTTGGAGAACGCCATGGAAGTTACAGAAACGGATTTATATGATATTCCGCAAGAAGAACCCCATATCAATACGGGGGAATGGTACTTGATAGGCCGCCCACTCCTCGTACCAAAGCCGCCATTGATACTGTGGCAGCAGTAGGCCGAGAGATGCAAATGTTGGGCATCAAATGGCGACAAGAAAATCCGGAGGTAAGCTCCTCCAAAAAGTCCGAAAAGAAAATATTCGGTGAATATCAAATGTTGCCAGATTCAGTGGTCGAGCAAGCTGTTAAAGTCACTCTTGACCGCAATCAGCCAAAAAGTCCGTGGACTAAGGCAAAAAAGAAAAAGAAACCTAAACCGGCTAAATCCTTGCGAACATAGACAGCGAAAGGAAAAGTTGTGGTCCATTTCGACCTATTTCCAGAAACGTCGGCCCAGCCCAGCTTCATTCAAGAAGCAGCAAGGAGAAAGAAACAAGAAAAGAATAGAAAAAGAAGTGAGAAGAGAAGGCTAAAGAAGCAAGAAATGCTCGTTAATGCCATAAATATGTCTGAGGACAAGCTCTCGCCACTTCAGGGACTGCAAAAGATCATTGATGAATTGGATGAATATCGGCAAAATCAGCCAACAGAGGATGTCCCTCCAAGTCAATATATTCCATGCGAAGAGCTCAACCGGCGAGCACGCCTCAAAGTATGGTTGTTGGACCTCCGTGGTCGCATACAGAAAGCTAGTGAGGATGAGCTCTCAATCCCAGACGATGCTAGTATATTCTGGGATGATGGTCTAATAATGGAGAAAGTGGAACAACAATATCGAGCCTGTCATGTAGTGTCGACTCAATTTCAGGATATTTCGGATGGCGAAGTAAGGCACACTTCACCAGAAGCCGGAACTCCTTTGCTTACTTACCAAAGAAGAGGGAACCGGAGGAATCAAAATAGAGGCCGAGGCCGCGGCCGAGACCGCAATAATGGTCAAAGCAAAGGCCACGCGAATCAGAATAAAATTATCTACTTCAGGGGAGAAACTCTAGGACCAATTCCGGAGCCAGAAATCCGGAGTAATATTCGCTTCTGTCCTTCTTTCGATGAAGAGGAGTATTCTCAGCAAACAGAAAATGCTCAGCTCATCAAAGAACAAGAAGAAATAAACCCTTCGGCTCAGCCTGATCCTACAGAAGGAGCCAAGGCTTTGGCAGAATTATTTGCTGAAGAAGCAGAAATTAATCGCGCAGAAGGGCAAATGCAAACAGGAGAATCTCCGACTTCTAGGGGGCAATCAAAAGCCTTGAAGAAGACCCTTCATAGCATGGCAGAAATAATGCCTCCTATTGAGCAAGCCCGAGCCAGGGCGGATCGAAAGGTGCTACAAAATATGAAAAGAATGCCAGCATCCCTCAGCATATGGGAAGCAATAACCTTAAGCAAGGAACTGAGGGAGGCCTTGATTGCTGCCCTTTAAGATCCCGAAACATATGAGATCCATATGGCCGAAATAAGAGCTCAAGCATATGAGGCATATGAGGCCACGGTGACTTTCACCGATGATGATATGTTGCTATCGTCACCATGCCATAACAGACCGTTATATATGCGAGGCAAAATCAATGGCCGAGAGGTCGATCGAATACTGGAAGACTCGGGATCTGCAGTGAATATATTGCCTCTCAAAACATTTCAAGCGTTATACCTCACACCATATATGAAGAAGGTGCAAGGCATAACGATATCAGGATTCAACCAAGAGGCAGAAGAGGCCCTTGGGCGGGTTGATGTGGAGTTATGTTTTGACGACTGGGTGACCTAAGTGTCATTTCTCATAGTCGACTCCAATATCTCCTTCAAGGCATTACTAGGGAGGCCTTGGTTACATAGAAATTGGGTGGTGCCTTCAACTCTCCACCAATGCCTTAAATATACAAAAGACGGCGAGCAACATCGAGTATTTGCTGATTTGGAGCCGTTTAAAGCATATGACTGTCATCTAGCGGATGTCCAGTTATACTTTGATAAGGCCTCAGACCCAACAACTGGCGAAAGCCGTCATACGAGGAAGAAGATAGCCGATGAGTCTTCCGATGAGGAAGGCGGAATTACAATTAATGAAGCCAAGGCTGCCAGATTCCAACAAGGAATGAAACTCGGCCAGTCTTATCAAAAGTTGGCCGATAAAACAAACTCAGAGGCGAATGTGCCCTGAATTGGAAATCATGGTGAATGTTGAAGTTGACAAAATGCGAGAAGTTGACTTCATTGAAGAATGTATATACCCAATATGGCTGGCGAATATTGTGCCAGTAAAGAAAAAGAATGGCCAGGTCCGAGTCTGCATCGACTTTCGCGACCTAAATAAGACATGTCCGAAAGATGACTTTCCATTGCTGATAACTGAGACTATAGTAGATGTCACCACAGAATATGAAGCCTTGTCTTTCATAGACGGGTCATCGGACTATAACCATATTAGGATGGCCCTCAAAGATAAAAATCATACAGCCTTTCGCACTCCGAAAGGAATATTCAATTACAAAAGGATGCCCTTCGGACTGAAAAATGCCGGTGCTACCTACCAAAGGGTCATGACCAAAATATTCAATGAAATGCTGCATGATTTGGTCGAATGTTATGTTGATGACATCGTTGTAAAATCTGTAAAGAAAGACGACCATCTCGGAGACTTGCACAAAGTCTTCGAAAGGCTCCGTCAATATCAACTCAAAATAAACCCCATGAAGTGCGCTTTTGGCGTCTCTAGCGGGAAATTTTTGGCTTCATAGTCAGATACCGGGGAATCAAGATTGACCCCGACAAAATCAAGACAATCAGGGAGCTGCCTCCTCCCAGAACTCTAACTGAGCTTAGATCCTTGCAAGGCAAACTAGCCTATATCAGGAGATTTATCTCCAATCTATCTGGAATGTGCAGGCCCTTCTCAAAATTAACAAAGAAAGAAGCCCCATTAATTTGGGACGAAGAGTGCCAAAAGGCTCTTGATGATATAAAAGAATATCTCCTCAGGCCGCTAGTACTGGGGGCACCCATAAAGGGTAAACCACTCATACACTATATTGCAGCCTTAGATGCTTCTTTAGGAGCTTTACTGGCACAAAAAAATGAGGACGGAAAAGAGCAGCCGCTCTATTACCTCAGCAGAATGTTGGTGGGTCCTGAACACCGGTATACTCCAACAGAGAAGATGTGCTTAGCACTTGTATTTGCCACCAAGAAACTGAGGCATTATTTGCTAGCACACGAAATCAAACTAATATCGCGGTTTGATCCGCTGAAATTCCTGCTTCGCCAACCTGTGTTGTCTGGAAGGCTAGGAAAATGGGCATTACTCCTCATGGAGTTTGATATTACTTTTGTCCCTCAGAGGGCGATAAAAGGACAGGGTATGGCCGAATTTCTGACAACACACCCGATCCCTGAAACTTCCCCTCTGAATAATGAATTGCTTGATGAAGAGGTCTTGCCTGCACATAAAATATTGGATGTGCAGCAGGCGGAAGTAAAAACATGGCAGCTATATTTCGATGGGGTCTCGAGAACCATTATAAAGCCGAATGGCATATCAACCACAAAAGCAGGAGCTGGCTTGGTCCTAGTCACTCCAGAAGGAGGGATATTGCATCACTCATATGCCCTGATGGAATCGCTAACGAATAATGAGGTAGAACACGAAGCTCTGATTATGGGGCTGGAAGTTGCCTTGGAAATAAGTGTCAGATGCATCCAGGTATATGGAGATTCCCTGTTGGTCGTCCGGCAAATTCTCGGCATATTCGAGGTCAGAAAGACTGAATTAATGGCTTATCATGCAGCGGCTGTCCGGCTAAGTGAAAAGTTTTATATCTTCACAATATAACATATCAGAAGAGGCCAGAATGCTCAGGCTAATGCATTAGCTAAATTGGCTGCAACTCTGAAATTGCCTCCTAAAGGAGAAGCAGAAATAATTGTGAGGAATATGAGACTTTTCCCCACCTCGGTAAATGAAGAAGATGGTCTGACAATGTTTGAGATCAATACGCCAGAAGACCATAATATCCAAAAAGAAGATGATTGGCGTGTTCCTCTCATCAAGATAAAGAATGGTTGGCTCCCTGATAACAAGGCCGAAAGAATCCAACTGCTGCGAAGGGCAACTTCATACCAACTGATAGATGGCGTATTGCATCGCCTTGTCCCTCAAGACAAAAATGCGGTTTTGCTCCGGTGTCTTTCACCGAGAGAGTCCCGCAAAATAGTGAAAGAAGTTCATGCCGGGATGTGTGGGGCCCATCAATCCGGCACAAAAATGAAAATCAACATCAAAACTAAAGACTTACTGGCCAACTATGTTCACGGATTACGAGAAAATGGCAAAAAGTTGTCCCCAATGTCAAGCCTATGGGCCCATTCCTAGGTGACCTCCTAATTATTTACACCCAACGACCCCGACATGGCCTTTCTCCCATTGGGGAATGGACATTGTGGGTCCATTGACGCCATCATCTCGAGGGTGTAAATATATTCTTGCCGCAACATAATATTTTACTCGTTGGGCAAAAGCCATTTCTTTAAGAGAAGTGACCAACGAGACGGTATCACGCTTCGTCAAGTACAATATTATATATCGGTTCGGGACTCCTAGCCGGATCACATCAGATAATGGCACGCCATTCAAAAATCAGACGATATACAAGATGGCGGCTAAATTTCATATAGATTGGAATGCGTCTTCAATATATTATCCCCAAGCCAATGGGATGGTGGAAGCTTTCAATAAAACCCTGTGCAAACTCCTGGTGAAGATCAGCGGAGGGCGAAAGCGAGGTTGGAATGAGAAAATGCATGAAGCATTATGGGCCTACCGCACCGTCTGTAAAACCCCAACGGGATGCTCCCCATACTCTTTAGTTTATGGAGCGGAAGCCGTAATCCCAATAGAAGTAGAACTCGCATCTTATAGGATCGCTCTACATTATGGAGTGCATGAGGGCAACATGAGCGAGATTCAGAGGCGCTACGAGGAATTGTCAGACCTCGAAGGCGAAAGACTGCAAGCATATTAACGCCTGCAAATATACTAAGCCCGAATGTCTCGCGCATTCGACAAATTGGTGAAAGAAAGAACCTTCAAGAAGGGAGATCTAGTAATGGTCAAGCATAAAGATGTCATGGCCTCTCGGCCTAAAAATAAATTCAAGCCAAACTGGGTTGGACCATTCATAGTAAGCAGAGTCTACGAGGGCGGTACTTATAGGCTGGTAGATGAAAAAAGGAATCTGGCCTTCCCACCACTGAACAGCCGACAAATGAAGTTGTATTACGCTCTGGTATATGATCAGCCCGAGCGACAGCAGCAACACAAACCAGTGCCGTGAAACCCAATATATATCTTGAAGACAAATATGATGATCCGGCAACCCGTCGGGGGATAACGCGCAAAGGCCATTTGTGCCGAGAAAATTCGATAATGCTCGTGTGTGAGTGCATAGGCTCATAAAGCCACATATTTGTTTCCCGGCGGGGGGAAGACTCTCTCGGCCTGCTGAAGGCAGAGATCGAATTTTCCCACATCCTTACCTAGGGAGGATATCAGAGTCGCCAATGATGAATAACCTTTGGTATCACACTAGTGGTACAATAATGTCCCCATCAAGGGCTACGACCGAGGCGATGATGACGATGTCCTCCCGACTCGGTAAGGAAGTGGAAAAGCTTGCATTTCTACTCAACGCAGTATGAGAGAAAAATCCATATTCCTACTATACCAAATATAAATACGCAGACATATTCTTAAAAGATGTTATGCGATTGGAAGATATTCACCGCAAAAGAAAATTCTGCCAGAAATTTCCTAAAAATCCCATTACCGCCCCAGGGAGGCGTTGTATCCTAAAATCCCATTTACTGCTCCGAGGAGGCGTTGTATCTTGAAATCTCTATAGCCGTCCCAGGGAGGCGTTGTATCCTAAAATCTCATATGCCGCCCCAGGGAGGCGTTGTATCCTAAAATCCCATATTCCGCCCTAGGGAGGCGTTGTATCCTGAAATCTCCGATTTTCGCCCCGAGGAGGCGTTGTATCCCCAAAATCTCTCTAGCCGCCCCGAGGAGGCGTTGTATCCTGAATTTTCCTTGGCATACACTAGTCCTACTGGCGCGCCGCGAAGGGTTGAAAATTTCTTTTTGCCCCGAGGAGGCATTGTATCCTAAAACTTCTCCCATTCATCCCTAGGAGGCGATACGAAAAACTTCCTTACATACCTGAGAACATTATATCCCAAAATTCTCCCCATATATTATAGTCCCATCGACGTGCCCATATATTATAGTCCCATCGGCGTGCCGTAATGGGTCGAATCTGCCCCAAGGAGGTATTGTATCCTAAAATTGCCCCTGGTATACACCAGTCTCACTGGTGCGCCGTGATGGGTTGAAATCCATATTTCGCCTACGGAAGGCGTTAAACTCCAGAATTCGCCCACGGAGGCATTAAATCCTGAAATTCATATTTCGCCCACAGGAGGCATTAAGTCCTGAAATTCATATTTTGCCCACAGGAGGCGTTCAATCCTGAAATCCATATTTCGCCTACGGAAGGCGTTAAACTCCGGAATTCACCCACGGGAGGCATTAAGTCCTGAAATTCATATTTGCCCGCGGGAGGCATTAAATCCAGAAATTCATATTTCGCCCACGGGAGGCATTAAATCCTGAAATTCATATTTCGCCCACAGGAGGCATTAAGTCCTGAAATTCATATTTGCTCACGGGAGGCGTTAAATCCTGAATCCATATTTCGCCTACGAAAGGCGTTAAACTCCGGAATTCACCCACGGGAGGCATTAAGTCCTGAAATTCATATTTGCCCGCGAGAGGCATTAAATCCTGAAATTCATATTTGCATACGGGAGGTGTTAAATCCTAAAATCCATATTTCGCCTACGAAAGGCGTTAAACTCCAAAATTCGCCCACAGGAGGCATTAAGTCCTGAAATTCATATTTGCCTGCGGGAGGCATTAAATCCTAAAATTCCTAAAATTCATATTTGCCCACAGGAGGCTTTAAATCCTGAAATTCATATTTCGCCCACGGAAGACATTAAATCCTGAAATTCATATTTTGCCTACGGGAGGCACTAAATCATGAAATTCATATTTTGCCCACGGAAGGCATTAAATCCTGAAATTCATATTTTGCCCACGAGAGGCTTT
Organism: Zantedeschia hybrid cultivar; assembly: GCA_030544215.1. NCBI lineage: Eukaryota > Viridiplantae > Streptophyta > Magnoliopsida > Alismatales > Araceae > Zantedeschia > Zantedeschia hybrid cultivar. The sequence goes on along the minus strand of JARZZO010000005.1, from coordinate 66,678,621 downwards.
AAATCCTGAAATTCATATTTAGCATGAAATCCTGAAATTCATATTTTGCCACGGGATGCATTAAATCCTGGAATCCATATTTCGCCCACGGGAGGCTTTAAATCTTGGAATTCATATTCGCCTACGGGGGGGGGCAGGGTTAAATCCCGAAAAATCCCTTCATACCCTCATATCAAATCGAATTTTCATGTTTCATATTCACCTGGTCCGATCATACCCTATACTTAACGGTATTCAGAGTTATCTTCTTGTAAAAAAACAAGAGAGAGAGAAAAGAAACAGAAGAAAAATGGGGCTTAAAAAACTAGGTGCCCCGACGGACTTAATCGATCTCATCCTCAAAGAGATCGGTTAAAGGTAAAAAGGTCATATACCCAGCTAAGGTGAAAATCCGAAAGGACACCTTAGGCAAAATCGGGTAACCCCGCTGCATGAAAACCCGCCAGGGCATGCAGGCAAAAGTAAGAGGGGGCTAATATTGGTGAAAACCCGAGAGAGCACTAACATTAGTTTCAAAAAAAAAAAAACTCCTCTTGCGACCCCGAAGCTATTTGAAGATGGTGAAGAATAGACACTATTTGACCAAAGCTCTTCTTATATAAATAGTCGCGAAGGAGGAGCCCGAGACAAGTCCTCGGGGCGACTCAAAATAAGCTTCAAAGTAAAGCAATATCACAAGATCAAAAAGAAGAGAGGAATTCCCAAAAGCTAATCCCCAGTCGGACTCGGCTCCCGAACTACCAAAGCATGTGAGGCATCCAACAGCAGGCGAAGGGCCTCAACTCTGTCGACCGACTCGTCCCGCTCTCGGGTAAGCTCGTCTAGACAACGGTCAAGGGTTGCCACTTGCTCGACGCCTTCCTCTAAGCCCTTTTCCAATTCTTCCAACTGTAAACGGAGGGCAACTACTTGCGACCCCGCTTCGGCAATGCTTGAGCTCATTATTTCCCTGTCGGCTCGAAGTTCAGAAACTTCTGCGGTCCGTGCCATGACATCCTTAAGAGCGGACTCCAACTCAATCCGTAACAAAGCTTGCTGGGCGGCAAAGGCAACGGAATCATCCTAGTCTTCTCCCTCTGGCAAACAAAAAGAGAGGAGAACTATAAGACCAAAGTAAAAATAATAATGTTGGCAAAAAACAAATGAATGAATGAAATAGAACAAGAATATTACCTAGCTCTTCGATTTTCCCTGAGTCGGGAGAACCCACTTTTTCATCCTCTCTAGGAGAAGGAGAAAGAGGTTCAGTATCTCCTTAGTGACATGAAAAGGGAGAAGGCTGTAGCTTAATAGTGGAGCCGCTCCAGGTTGGCGAATCTACCCTGCGATCAGAAGCGGGTGGGCAAGCAACTTCAGGCTCACCCTCATCCTCTGAGAGGACTAATAGCTCAGTGGGGGTATAAGCCAGCTCCTCAATTCTTGATGCTTTGAGAGTCTCTCCCGAATAAGAAAGGCGAACTGTATCCCTTGAATGAGCCGAAGAGTCGGGACACAAGTTCCTCCGAGCTACGGAATACAAAAAAAATGAAGTCAACATCCGGTAATAGTTAACAAAAAACACAAGGAGGAGAAAGCCTCATACCTTCCAATATATCAATGCTTTCGAGAACAGAAATTCGGCTAAAGCGGATGGGAGTCGACATTGCCCTAGCACATGCCGCTGAAGCCACCAATCTTTCAATCCTCCCCACGAGGAGCTCAGGAGCTGATTTAACCCCTTCCCGGCGTTCCCACCTTTGAGTGGACACGGAGACGACGTCTAGTCGAGAAATAAAGGAGGGCAGCAAAAAACACAAAACATAGTCAGAAGACATGAGAATGTAATATGTACAGCCCTGAGCATAAGAAAAGAAATTAATCTACCCGGTGTCAAAGCAACATGCTTTTCTTGGACGACCTCAATTTCTCTAGGCTCACCCTCTACCAAAATAGCTGCAGGAGGCATAGCCAAGTTGTCTTCCGAAGGAAGGACAACGGAAGGGGAGGCAACCGCCGTCGGTATCGCTTCAACAATCCCTGTGAAAAGCTCGATATCGGCTACCAAAGAAGATATGATAATTGAAAAGAAAAGTCACAAGAGTTAAAGCATGCGCGACTTACCCTCGGCTGGAGGACTATCCACTGTAGGGGCAGCTGTCGAATCCCCTACAAGGCCCTTCATGAATGAGGAGCCTGAATGACTGGATGCTGACCGCATCAATTCTTCAAAGGTAAAATCTATACAAGAAAAGGGACAGAAGGTCAGGTCCTGTGCAAGAAAAAAAGGAACTGGAATATGCCAATAAAAGATTACCAAAACGGCCCTGGTCGTCCAAAAGTTCATGATATAATTGATCGACCAAAAGGACGTCTGAACGGTAAGGTTCATAATCGGCCCAGTTGAGATCTCCAAGCTCCTCTTCGTTGCCTAAGGCAACGTTAGTAGTCGCGTCAACATTCTCCTGCGTAAAGCAAAGAAAAATGATTGAAATTGCGATCACTCCCAGCAAGGGATGAAAAGGAATTTGCTAAAGAAATCTATATACCTCAGCAATAGCCGGCAATGCCACTTGAATAGGGTTTTGAGCAGGTGGCTCGGGAACATAAGCCCTTAAAAAAAAATTAAAAAAAAAAAGTGAAAATAATGAAAGGTGAGGACCTTATGAATAAAGCAAAAAAGGAAAAAACTAAAAAAAGGAATTCAATTAGTCAATCCCACCTATCATGAGGGGGAGTTCACTAACAGCAGGCTGGAGGACGGTTTGAGGAATGTCTTCGCCGATAAGCTCGCCTTCCTCTGTTAAAAAGAAGCAAGAACAATGAAGAGCCATATTGCAAAGAGGAATTAATCCTCAAATAAAGAAAACTGACAAGGTTGTTACCCATAGGCAAAGGTGGCCTCTGAATGATCGCCGGATCCGGTGAAGGAGGAAGAGCCAGTCGAGGTCGAACTGATCGACATCCCGCCTCCCCTTCAGCTGACCGCTTCTTTCGAGCCACTTGCTTTACTGCAGCCACTAAGAGTTGCATCTCTGAAGAAGGGCCAGCACTGGCAGAAGGCACTGCGACCGCAATGGCTGAAATACGAGGCTCCCCCTCAGAAATATGGCTTGTAGAAAGTCCCCTGGGAGCCACAGGCGACGGGGAGACGACATCTCCTATAAGTTAAGAGAGAACCGAATTAAGGCAAATGTTGATGCATGAATATAACGAGAGATATGAAAAATATAGATACCTTCTGCGGCAAAAGACCTCGGCGGTTCAGGGATAAGAGAGTCAAAAGACATCCCTAATTGGGTCGCCGCTTGTCCCATCACTCGCCATACGTCGCCGACGGTCTCGGCCCTCAATATTAAAAAGGCTTCTCGACGAAGGCCGAAACAGAAAAGCATATGGTTGAGATATCGTAGCCAGTCTCTGCCAGGGTCCCCGTTGAAACTACCAATGGGCAGCCGGGCATTATGCTCAAACTTTTTCGGAAGCTTGCAATCTGCCAAGAAGTGACGTGTCCATATATATCCGGAGGCGGCAAGCCCGTAAAAGCCATCATCTTCACTGCCCTTCTTCTCCTTCGCCTTTGGCACAGGAGAGCCAGCTCGACCCTTATATGTATATCGGCCAAATCCTTTAGCAAACTTAGCCTGGGAGGAACCCCGTGCCTGCTCAAGGTCTGGTCTTAGCCGCAACTCTCCTTGGTTCTTATGCCACCAAGCAGCAAAGAAAACGGTCATGCCCCCTTCATGAGTAGGGAGAGGCACTGCCACTCGGCCAGATGTATTATGATGTTGAAAGTAATTCCACCATAATTGAGCGACTAGGTGGCTCTTCCGCTTCTGGTATACCCGAGGCAACTCAGTGAGAGTGAGGCTAGAAGGGATCATCTGATCATACCCAAAGTTTCGCGCGAAGCGGTTTGGGTAATAAGGCTCCAGGATTACATCCCTGCCCTTCTTCAATATAAACAAGCATAGGCGAGTACTCAAAATCCACCCATCTAGTACAGCAACATTATAACCCATACAACCTGTCCATGGGTCATACCAAGCACGATCGGCAGCTCCTCCTCTGTCAAAACATGGCCGGAAATTCCGCGAGGAGTGGTCGAAATCCAGCTTTCGG